>JAAGKR010000452.1:18790-202342 GCA_011419295.1 Clarias macrocephalus | reverse complement strand
ATATATATATATATATATATATATATATATATATATATATATATATATATATATATGAGATGCATTTTCCACACATTTAGGAATATATTGCTGATTATTGGCCCTTTATTTTAATCCCATAATCTTTTATATAATCATAAACAAGGTATAGAGGTGCATGTGCGCAATAAACATATCTAGATGTACTGTATATCATAATAGCATCCCCACCCCCCCCCCCATTACTTATCCTTACTACATGTAGATGTATTTTAGATAGATATAATACCAAGAAAAGTATCAACTATGAAGAAAATGTTATTCAACAATAAATAAATAAAAACAGAGAAATTCTCATACAAAGGGGGTTCTGCAGAAAGGAATCTTTACTAGAAAATTATACATTGAAGAAATGTGTGGAGAGCAAGAGAGCACAATCACTGCCCAAATCAAACTATGTTGGCTGTTAGACTGTAAATACAGTAAGTTTAAAAATATATACAGTATAGTTTGATGCATGTGACATAAACACTAATATTTGCAAAGCATAAGTTTTAATCAACACATTTGCTGTACACTTATCACAGCTTTTACCTAAATATTTGCTTTTTTTTCCACTTTAAAGTACCCATTTAATGCATTACAAAGGCTTGATGTTTTTAGATTGGAGGTGCATGTACACAGAAAAGCACCATGAATTATGAAGTAAAGGGAAAACAAGTGAGGGTTCACTGAAAGATGATGAGAGAGATTGCGAGGACGAGAAAGAGGAAAAATGGAAAGAGGAACAGCTGTGTGGCACAACGCACCATTATTGACTTTCTACTTGTCATGGCAACATGCTGTGATATGATCTCCCACAATTCACTGCCACCCACATGTGGTTTAGGCCTTTGTAACATGGAACAAATAGTGTGCTAAGAATCAGCTGTCACTTAGCAACAACAGGGCATGAGGGGGTCAGGTGAACACCCTCCTCTGCTTACTTCCCCAACACACACACACTTACCATATTGTACATGCCTTGCCTTATACATGCATTTAGATATACCTGGTAAGTAGTACATGTTAACTATATACAAGCTGTACAATAAGGCAAAATGCAGAAAAAAATTTTACAATTATTTTATGTTTTTTTTTTTTTTTTTGTTCAACATGAAAACAGCTTGTTTGGGTGAACTTTGTGTTCATAAAGATCACAACAAAATTCAAAGACTAAAATTATTAACATTAGTGTTAGGGATACATACATAGGCATATGAAAATACCCAACAAAGATTTAAAAAAAAATACAAGTGTGTGTGTGTGTGTGTGTGTGTGTGTGTGTGTGTGTGTGTGTGTGTGTGTGTGTGTGTGTGTGTGTGTGTGTTTATTTTTGTCTGGAACTAGCCGCCACTTTTCACAATAAGGATTACAGGATATCCCTTTATCTTAATCCCTTATTCGGTTTCTACACATCTCTCTCTTTTTCTCCTTCCCCTTAGATCAGATACTTGGTAAATGCTGTAAATGACTTTTTGAAACTTCGTTTTGCTTTGAAAAATAATCTGAATGGAATTTGGCCTTGTGGTCCAAATACATCTTAGTATTATTTTTATACCGTTATATCTATTAAAAGTTCCACATTTCCAAAGAGGTTATACCTGAAAACTTTTCTTAAAGACAAACTCTTATACTGTGTTTTTTTTATAAATTAGAGGATGAGTACAACACCTGAGTCAGGCCAAGGCTTTGTGATGCCACATTAGTACCTTGGTATACACCAAAAATGGAGATATGTTATCTCTCCTTCTCTTCTGCTCTCTCCTCTTCTTAATTTTTCACTATACAGTACATAACATTTATAATAAACAGTGCCCCAGGTGCTGGAATGTACAAAGGGAAGAATGAAGTACTGCCAATGGCTATATTCAGTGCTGAAGGTAGTCTTCTCTTTGGCCTTGGCCATAATGGCCACTTGCCAATATCCCTTTGTAAGATACAGGGTGGAGATAAAGCAAGCATTGCCCATCCATTTGATGAAATCGTCCACGTGTGGCATCAGGTAGGCTACAACTACAAGACCTGTTTGAGGTGTTGGAAGTCATTGCAAGCCAGATGGTCTAACGGAATTTGGGAACAACAAAAATGGGATTGGACCAGGTCACCTGATATTTATATTTATAACAGAGAAGTGGGAACAGTTCAATACACTTTTTAAAAATGAATTTACCAGATAACGTTCAGCTCTTTTCTTTTTACTTTGTTGTTTCAGCCTGTGGTATACAGGCCAAACTGTTCTGTGGCAGTAAGGGGAAAGGAACTTGCAATTAACATTGGAAAGTAGCAGCAACACAAGCTGGAATTCTCATGACTGTTGTGGCTGGTCATAAGCACAGCACTGCTCAGCTTGGGTGTACTCTATGTGCTCATGTACTACAGGCAGGATATTGTCAATTTTGGTTGACAAAATCCCACACATCCCACACATGCTTCTACACAGAGGGAAAGGACATGTTCTTTCATATCAAGCAGAACCCATGAATGCCTCCTGCAACAGCAGCTTGAACAGGGTGAATCTAGAGGAGCCTTGGGGCATCTCTCGGAATGCAAATAAGTACACGGAAGTAACGAGTCCCAATTATGTCCTCTTTTACTGACCACTCACTCTAGCACCTGTTTGGGTGTCTGGTTGAAATGCTCTACTAGGTCATCTGTTTGGGGGTGGTACAAGGAGGCCTGCAAAAACCGGCATATTTTTCGACATAGTTTTGTCATAAATTGAGTACCTTGGTCAGTGAGGAGCTCCTTGGATAGACCCACCCAGCTGAACAGAAGCAGTTCTTTTGCAAAGCCTTTGGCTTTTTAAGTGCTATCTTCCAGCACTCTGGGCAGCACTGACAGAATTTTTTCATTATGCCTGGAGGCCTGAACAGCAGTGATCTTTAATTTGCTCTTTTGTGTTCTGTTCCCCAAGGTGGCTGACACAGGGATGACAGTGGGATCGGTGTATCAAATTACCCACTCTGCTTTCTGGTGATTCTGCTGTTCTACTGTATTTTATGTGCATAATATATCGCCTCCCATCCTGGATGACAAAGTAGGATGTGGGTCAGGTGTGATCATCATTAGCCTCTCCCTCTATCTCCTCTCTCCAGCATCATTTTTGGTGGGGATCCTCTTTCTGCTGATGCCTCAAATTGCATTCATGCATCTCCTGCTGAGACAGAGAAACAATCATGTTAGAGGGACAATTAATCTCACATTCAATCTCAATGACCATGCTATCCTGTTGGGCATGGGCCAGGCAGGCTGGTCAGGGTTTAACAGGTCTTTTATTGAGATGGTGGGGCTGGCAACAGCAGAAGGGTTGTGTTCTTTGCCTTATTCTTTCCTGTAGAAGCCTAGGCCAGCCATGACCTAGATGGAGAAGCACAGGTAAAGTCAGAACCAACCCGACAGTGACAATCTTGTGTATTGCATCTCCTGCTATGCTGACTTACATAGAGGATGTTGCTAAGCTGTCCTTGCCAGTGTGACCAGAAGACCAGAACCCTTGAGGAGATGCTTCATGTGGCTTTGGTTTGGTAGCCATGGGATCTCCCAACACTGGGGAGGAATATAGTGTAAAAAGGGGTTCTGCTCCATAGCACTTTTTTCTCCTGCTCAAGTGCTAGTGTAGAAAGGGTGCACTCCAATATCTCCACCATTTCCTGCAGGAAGGTAAGAGCGCAAGAAATGGTCAAGAACTTTCAAGCTATCAGAAGTTCGGATTGCAGCCAGTGACTGGCAACCAGATGCAGGCAGTTCAGTGGGGAAAAACATAAGTCCATTGTTGGAGCTGCCATCTGAAAGCTTGAGCATTCACAACTGCTGAGGAGCTCCTCATAGTCCTCCAATTATTCAGAGGCCTGCAGTGCGTCCCTATGAGCAAGGAGATAAGGATTGCCCAATTCCTCCTTAGACATTTTTTTTTGCTCTGCTGACTTCTCTAAAAATTTGATTGAAGACCTCCACATTGTAGTGCAGTGTGAGCAATTACAGTTGGCCCTAGGCTTTCATCAGGGGTCAGGTAATAGAATATTGGCAGCCATGCCGTTAGCAGCCAGGTGAGCTCAGCTGTTGTATCATGTAAAGCCCTGTGTAGGAGGCTTGCTGAGCAACTGTTTGGGGTTAGCCCCTGATTCTGAGTTGGTTGCCCGCATTTTCAATCATTGCAAAGCATGCTAAGACAAAACACAAGCCAAAACACAGATGCAGGGAGATGCACATAAATCAGAAAGTGCTCTTTTATTAAATAAATCAGTGGTTACAGGAGGGAGGAGTCAGTGAAAGTGAGTGCATGTAGGCAATGCAGATTGGGGACCTTTGACAAAGTCGGCAGTGTGATGGGAATAAGTGGCGGTCGGCCGAGGCTGAAGGCATGGAAGCTGAGGAGGCTGAGAAGGTAGCAGTGGCCTCTTCTTGTTGTGCTACCTCATATCAGAGGACCTCTGAACTGGTCGAAGGCTGGCATGACACATAGGGGGAGAGAAACCCAGGACATACTCCTCATTGGACTGACACTTGATTGCCCTTTTATAGCTGGCTGATGACTTTTGGACTGTGAGTGGTGATTTAATGCCAGCCATGGTGAATTATGGCAGAGCTGGCCTTGGTGCTGAACATATGCTTTTGCGTTATCTGAGAAAGGCCAAACAAATCCAACTAGATAAATGTTGAATTAATTATTCCTGTATTGTTGGCCCAGCATCTTACAGTGGTTTTTTGAGACAACAGGTAACACTGTGTTTTTGAAAACTTTGGAGACACAGACTGAATAAATGTAAAAAATCAAGTCGAACCAGCAATTTACCTTCATTGAGATGCAGTCATGTGATTTATAAGACAGCCGTCCCCTCCATACTGTCGGACTAACTCTATCAAACTGCACTAAAGACGTAAGCTAATGTTAGACACACTGTACAGCAGCTAAGGAGCTAAACATTCATAACCATATCCATCTTTTTCCCCCACTTTGCCCTGACTTTTGCCCAGCAACAGCATCCTGCTCCCCCTAGCACACGGCCATGCAAGCACTCAGCTAACAAAACTTTGAAAAAAAAAAAAAAAACAGTGTTTAACAGTTGAGGAGTAGCGGCGCTTCAGTTCGGTAGTTAAGGGATATAAAAATGTCTGTGTTAGTTTGGCTTCTAATGCTCATCTACAAGTGTTATATCGGTTAACTTATCTGTAGGAAAACCGAATTGAGGAAATATCTGGTCATTTAAAACATCACTTCAAACATATAGTTACTCCTGAGAATGTGAAAATATAAAAACCCTTTTGAATATGAAACAATGCATAGCTTTGAAACATCATTAGACTTCCAAAAACAGTGTTTTACACACTCTGGTCATATATAGTCTTTACAAGACTCCACTTGTTGTCTTTAACCAGAGCTCTGCAGTCGAGGATTGGGGTCAGAGGGGTAACGGCTGGCCTTTTGGAGCTACTTGAGGAGCGTGAACAAGTTGTTGGAGGGGACTGAAGTCTTTGAGCATCTGGGTGACAATGCAACAACTTTAGGAGTGATATTTGGTCAGGTCTGTGCTCTAAACATTGAATTCCAAAACGACTGGACGTACACCTTTAAAGCCATCCAAACTATTATTATTGAACTTGGAGAGACACGCTCCCCTCAGATTCACGTGTTGAGAAACAAACTCTTGTTTTCATAGAGACTCTTTTTTGTGCCTGATGCACTGGGAAAAATAGTCTTCAAAAGTCAAATATTTGCTAGTTCAGAAAATGGTTATGATATTGTAAAGTAAAAGAATCAGTAAGATACTGATAAGCATCTGGTGGTCATCAGTATCTTACTGATTCTTTTACATTTACGTTTGAAGCAAAATAGAACGTCTATTCTCCTGTTTTATGCAGATCACTGTTTTAACTTTGACTAGTTTTGGAAGAATAAAGTTTTTTAAAGTAATGTTTGTGTGTTTTGTTGGAGTATTGTTAGGCCAACCTGTTTTTATAGAAAAAAACAATCACTTTAACATACTACATAAATGGGAGACAATATACCTTTTTGAATAGACGAAAAGCTGGACTAAGTCAAGCCTAGAGAAATATAATTAATTGAGCCCACAAACAATACTACTTGAGCTGACTTAAATATTTTAAGATATATTAAGATGTTGAACTATCTGTAATTTATTGATGAAACACAGCACTGTAAATAACAACATGGATTCCCTTCAAATGAAAGCAACAATTAGATACATTAAATACAATAGATTACTACTAACGAAAAAAAATCAAACTGCAGTGTTCTTTACCTTCCTTACAGAAAAGCAAAACAAAGGATTACAGTACTTATTCATTCCCATTAACCCTGGCATGTGGATTTGGCCACAGGTTCTCATGCACATCAAAATGAATGTTCTCATTTGCCAAACATCTTGCAAAAACCTTCAGACATCTCCGGTGAGGCCCAGGCCATCCTATAAGACAAGGCCCTTAACCACCTCTCAGATGTGGAGCTTGTCCGCTGTCATTTCTGTGACCTCAGTTTCTTCCTTGCCCTGCATGACCACCTGCTTGTTCTGTGTCACAGTATCGCTATGTTGCGGTTGATACAAGATGAAATCAATCAACAGTAATTAAATGGTGTCAGGGATTCTCATTATCCTGACACTTTCATGATGTGAACGCTGGATTTTGAAGAGGAATACAACAGTTACTTATTACTTATATACACTGTAATAAAATAAATCAAATGCAATGTGTAAATTTAATTTTTTTGCAAAAGCTAATGTAAATATCATTTTGTAATTTAAAACCAATGTATCTAAAAAACAATTAAAATAACTAATGTGGCAGTGGTGGCTTTGTGGTTAGTACTGTGACTTAGTGGCTTAGTGGTTAGCACTGTTGCCTTGCACCTCCAGGGTCCGGGTTCAATTCGCTGTCATGTTTGATACCCGTCTCTGTGTGCATGGAGTTTGCATGTTCGCCCTGTGCTTGGTGGGTTTCCTCTAGGTACTCTGGTTTCCTCCCACAGTCCAAAGACATGCAGATTAGGCTAATTGGTTTTCCCAATTTGGTCATAGCGTGTTGGTGTGTGTATGTGTGTGCCCTGCGATGATTGGCACCCTGTCCCTGGTGTACCCCACCTTGTGTCCTAAGTTTCCTGGGATAGACTTCAGGCCCCCTGCAAACTTGGATACAGGATAAAGCAGTATAGAAAAGAAGTGGGATTCAAATGTGGGTGGTAAAGTGTTTTATATAGATTGGGTTTGTGTTGGGGCAGGCTGGTATAAGAATATTTAATAGTTTTGAAATTTCTAGGAGAGTTGGTTATTCCAAAAAAGGAGCACTGATTTCAAAGAAGAAAGAAAGAAAGAATGAATGAAATAAAATAAAACATTGATTTGGGTTGTTAAGGTAAGAGTTAAGACTTCAGTGTAGCATAACATTAGATTAATGGTAGGTCTTCACAAGAATAATAAGATTAAGTGTGTGTGTGTGTGTGTGTGTGTGTGTGTGTGTGTGTGTGTGTGTGTGTGTGTGTGTGTGTGTGTGTGTGTGTGTGTGTGTGTGTGTGTGTGTGTTGCACAGGTCTTTTCCTGACCCAGTGAACTAGTCCTCGCATTCCTCCTGCGTGAGCAATCATAAACATCCTTGTGCCTCAGTTCTTAGGCAGGAAGTGCAAGAGGATCAGAATTTCTGCCTTTCAGAATTCATTACAGCTGCAAATCAGTAACACAGCCTGCTTTGTTTTGTAACCTGTCCAACTGTTTGACACTCCTTTGTATTCAAGTACATGTTAAACATTTGATAAATAGTTGAATAATGTCACAGCCGCAATGAGATGCACCTTGGATTTTGTCACTATTTAATATCCTTTATATATTTAACTGTCACATGAGTTCTCTGATGCAGGGGCTATTAGACCAAAGACTATGTGTGTGCGTACACACATAAACATATATTGAGTTACATTTGTCTATTGGCACTTAGGTATCTGTAGACAGACAGACAGATCTAAAAATACAAAAGATCAGTCAGAAGGAATGACGTACTAAAGGATTTTCTCTCAGCCGTAGAGTTCACCTCTTATTCATTTGATAGGTGAGAATTCTAGGTCTTTCAGTTTGTGTGTTATCCAGTGAGAATGCTGTAGCAAAACTGTCCCAAGTGCTGCATTGCTATAATGTTCCAGCAGAAAAATTTAATCAAATTCTTGGTTCTAACAACAACTATATAAAGACCAAGACCTATTCTGTTAAGAACACCGGTTTTAGAAGCAAAATGGCAAATTTACAGAATTTAATAATAATCTAAAATGTAATGAAATTTAATTGTAATCTCATTTTACTACCTACAATAAAATACTTAAAATAAAAATTTCAAGTAATTACTTTACTGTTAGACATCAACAACCAAATATAATTCGATAATTAGCAGTACCTAAATAAACTATTGCCTGGTTCTATTTGATGTTAAACACATTTCCAGTTATAAAGTTGCAGCAGACAGTTATAAAATGGATTAATTTATGATTGTGCTATCTAGAAGAACCCAAATAAGAATGAGTTCCCTTTTGCATCTGGTTCCTCTTAAAATTTCTTCCGCATGTCATCGATTTTTATGAGATTGATTGTGAAGCACTAATACTAATTACATTTAATTTAACTGAATTCAATAGTTAGATTGCAGAAATACAGTCTTTCATTTTGTTAAAGAAGTCTGTTTTTCCCCTAACATCATGACAGCTAATTTATAGTTAGAATTTGCCCACTATTTCAGCATCAAAATTAATTATATTAGAATGGGATTTTTGTTTATGCCCATTTCATGACTCTTTTTCAGTGAAAAAGTTTGTCATTTTCAGTGACTCTGTACAGGAAAAAAAATATTTAGATTAATTGTTTAAAAATGCACAAGTGATAAGCATTCACCCCCTGCCTTTCTTTTGGCAAACTAAATTAGGACTGGCTTTAAATTTTCACACTCACACTAAATATCACACTAAATATGTTAAACAAGGTACACCTGTGTTAATTTTAAATCCATCTGTGTCCAATTGTATGCTTGCACAAAAGAAAAATATCTCTGACCTTGGGAGGTATCACAGTTAAAATGGCATATCAGATCAGTCCTGCTGTTGTGAAGACCATGAAGTTTTAAGAAGCACTGTGAAATCCATTATAACAAAGTGGAAAAATATGGCACAACCCTGACACTACCAGGATCAGGCTAAATTGCTTGGGCAAGAAATGCAGCCCAAAGAGCTACGTTTCACTGTCCTTACTGGGAGCATGAGGTCAGACATGTGCCACATCAGAATTTATATAGCTCTGTCTATACCAACCACCTGGTTGCAGAGCCTTAATGATTGACTGATAATTACAATATCATCAGCTCTTCACATATATAAGGAAGCCATGTTAGAAAACCTGAGAGCTTTTTTGCTTTTTTGTGATCTAATGAGAATAATGGGGAGCCTGTTGATTTAAAGCTAAAGCTAATGTTTCCTGCCCACTAAATATAGCCCAGCTTCCAGGTAATACCATTCTAATGATCAAGCATGCTGGTGATAGCATGATTGTTATACTCTAAGCCTGCTTTTAAGAAGGATGATCTAGAACACTTGTTGCCTCTTACAGGTCATGTGGATTGAGCCAAATAAAAAGAGAACTGCTCTTGTCAGCCACATGTGCACCTAGGCTGAAAATTTATAAAGGTTAGGACAGGATAACAGGCCAGTGAGTCAAAACACTCATTCATTCATCCTCTATACTGCTTATCCTATACAGGGTTGCCTGTATAAAGCCTGGAGCCTATCCAGGAAACTTCAGGCACAAGGCGTGGTACACCCTGGACAGGGTGCCAATCCATCTCAGTGCACACATGCACACACTCACAGAATCAAACGCTCATTTACACACTGCGGACAATTTGGGAACACCAGTTTGCTTAATCTTAGTCCTTAGACTGTGGGAGGAAGCCGAAGTACCCAGAGAAAACCCACCAAACCTCCATGTACGCAAACCCGAGGCGAGAATTGAACCTTCGACCCTGGGGGTCCGAGTGCCAACCACTAAGCCACAATGCTACCTACAAAGGAATGTCTTTGGGGAAAAAACAAGGTTTGTGTTTTTGGAATTGTCAAGTAAAAAACCAGACTTAAAGTGAGTTTAAAAAAAATAAATAAATAAATCTGTGACCTGACCTGAAAATCGCTGTCCATCAATGTTCTCCAGCTAAATTTAGGAATTTTTTGAAAGTGTAAATTTAAAAATTCAAAGAACACCAAAACATTTTTTTTTAAAAAGATGAAAAATTTATGAAAATGTACAGTTCACACTGCAGGGGTAAATGCTTACAAACTAAGCAGTTTTTATTTTATTTTTTATATATATAATTATTTATATGATAATAATCCTTTTTTATATAGAAAATACTTACTGAGAACATTTAAAATGTAAAAAATAATCCCATTCTGATATCTTTAAAAAAGTAATATATAAAATATATTTTATATTGCAGCAAAAAAGAGAAATAATCATTAGGTGATAAGGTTTCTGGAGACACAGAATTTTTAAATAATTTATTGTTGAACATGAATTAACATGAAAACATGAATTACTGTTCATAATCATCTCTATGTTAGCCAGTTCACTAGCATGAGGTAGCATAACACTTACAGGATAAGTGTCAGGGTTGAGAAGAGATGAGCAAACAGGTGGCAGACAGTTAGTTAATTAACATATTAATACACACACTCCAAACCAAACAAGACACAGGAACAGGAACTATGTACTGTAAGCTAGAGTTAACATAGAAAAACACAACAGAAGCAAGACAAAGGTAGACAGAAAACCTAAAATATACATATACAAAGTGATATGAAAAGTTGAGGCTGATAGCTCAATGCCTTTATGGTATTTTCTTGATAATTAGCCCAAGTCATATTTATTACGCCTCATTCTGAATTACACTACCAGTCAAAAGTTTAGACACACACTCTAATTCCATGGTCTTTCTTGTTTTAAATTTGTATTTCTTTTTTTTTACAATGTAGAAATATAAATCATGAAATACCTTGTATATATTTATAAATCTCCTTTAAACAGTTGATTTAAATAATAATAAATAATAATAATAAATAATAAATGTCTGCTATACTTATGCTCTGTAAATACTTTAATCTGCTGTAATTTGGTGATTTTTGAAGCTGATACCTATAAATGAACTTCTCTTCTGCTGCAGAGGTAAGTTTTGGTCACATTTTCCTAGGATGGTCTTCATGAGAGCCGGTTTTATCATGCTGCCTAATGGGTTTTGCAAATGGATTTTAAAATACTGTTATTGCAAGAACTTTTCCAGAACAGGTGACCTTTGTGTCTTAAAATAACAACTGACTGTTGTTGTTGTTGTTGTTGTTGTTGTTGTTGTTGTTGTTACTTAATTACCTAATTCCATATTTGTTATTTCATAATTTTGAAATCTCCAGTATTGTCCTAGAACGTTGAAAAATAAATCAAAATGAGTGTCCAAACTTTTGATAAAAAGCATTTCACTAATCCTGTAGATACTTTTCATATAAATGATATTTTTAAAGATAAAAATGTTATCTTTATGTCCATATTTTTTTAAATCTGGATTGTAACTATTTTTATTCCCTTAATATTATTCATCATCAATAATTCTCTTAATAGTCTCTCAATTTCACATCAACTTTAATTTTGCGTACCTTCTACTATATCCTCACTGTTTCTGTGTATTATCACATGATAATTATTGAACTTTAGAAAAAGCTTCAAAAAGAATTTTCCCCAACATTCTTGATATGAGGACGCAATGTGGTTGGGAGAAAATATAAAATTGTGAGGACAGTTGGGTCTCGTGAGGCTACTCAAATATTAGGAACATTTGCAAACAAGTTTTAAAATACGCTTATGTGGTACTAGACAGCTTTAAAAATATTTTTTCCTATTTGTTCTTATACAGATGAAGTCAATTTTAAGTCCACAGTTGAAGTGAAAATAGTACTTATTTCATATTTTTTATATATTATATAAATGTCCTATTTATTAGGCTGAAGACTATTCATAGTTATGCTATTGATACAGATTGCATCTATTATATTGATAATACTGGTATTTCATAGAGCTGAAAAAAGAAGCCGGCCTGAGGCTGCTACCACCTCTTCAATAAAAGTACAACTAGTTTGTTAAATAAATATTTTATTTATTTCAAAGCTTGCTATATAGTCAGTTTTTCTTATCATATTTAGTATGCATGTTTTGTAATCATGCCCATTAAATTTTATATACTTATATTCTTACAAAATATTGTATTTTTATTGTATGTAATAGCATACAAAATTATTACTATAATAACTAATAATAACTACTACTAATAATTAAAAAATAATAATAATTGCTAATAATAAAAAATAATAATTGCTTATAATAAAATTACTGCAATTATAGCCCACAGGTGGGGCCAAACTCAACCAGATTAATATGAATCTAAATTTAGTCTTTATGTTCAACACTATGTTGCATTAAATCTTCAACCCATTTAAATGTTTTAGGTAGAATATCTAAAGATTATAAAATAAATAATCTCTCAGTTACGTTCTCAATTAAAAATCTCACGCAAGCTCACCCTCGAACACAAATTCATTTTTATTGCAATTAACAGTAACTGACTTTAATCCACTGATTCTTAAAAACTACTGAGACTTGTTGGTGTGGTTTGGAAAATAAATTAGTTCATTTAGTGATATTCACATAAAGTGCTACAGAACTCTTCCACGCACCTCTGCAGTTTCCGAGCCCTTAACGCGTCTCCTCCTGCTGCCTGTTAACTGAGAAGCTTCCCCACATTTAAAACTTTAAAACCTTAATTTTTATAGGATTTTTATTTTTTATGAGATTACTGACCCAAGAACAAGATCTCGAAAAAAAAATTAAAAGCCTATAAAGCGCAAAAAAAATCTTATGAACAGAGTTTTTATAAAGTGCTAAATATTAAAGAAATACTATTTCTACCTAAAACATGTGCTTACCTGTAACGTTACGTTACCTGCTCAATTTGTGGACTTAAAACTGACTTAAGAATAAGAATGAATAGGAAAAAGTACATTTAAAGTTATCTAGTTACACATTTTTAAGTACATATTTTTGCAAATAAAATTTATATTAAATGTTAAATGTGATTATTATTATTGTTGTTGTTGTTGTTATTATTATTATTATTATTATTATTATTATTATTATTATTATTATTATCCTAAGAATAATATGAAAAAGAATAATATTTATATGGCTACTACTACCACCACCTACATTTACTACTACTACTACTAATAACAATCATCATCATCTTCATCATCATAATAATAACAGCGAGAATTTTCAAGACAACCCTGTTTCGTGAACTTCTCAAATTAGTAAAAAAAAAAAAACTGAAAATCTATTATAAAACGTAATATTTTACAGACTATATTATTTACTGACAAAACCTGTTACAATACTTGTTACTGCCAAGTAGTAATGAGAGTAATTGCAGTAATTGGTAATTACTCGTTATAACTTGAAATGTCTGTTTTGCGTGGTGCGTGTGTTTGTGTGTGTATGTGCGTGTGTGTGTGTGTGTGTGTGTGTGTGTTGAGGGGGCCGGGTTTACACGCAAACCAAGCCGCGTTTTGCCCTCCTTCTGTTGGATTATCTGCTTTAGAAGGCGCGTGAGGCTGGAAAACACTTTAACTCGGACACAAGGACGCAGAGACGGAGACTGTAATTTCCGGTCACCTCGGAGGCACTGGAGTGTGTGTATTCATTCATAATTGCTCACAGGATACATTCCAAAAATTTGCTGGATTAATTTTGGGTTGTGTGAGATGATGGCCGCCTACCTAGGCCTGGAGGATAACACCGCGGGCCTGATGGACACAGCCAGCAGCGCAGAAAAAGAGCAAACCAAGAGCGACAGTGCGGCGGTGAAAAGTGCAGAGAAAGCAGACGCGGCTCAGAAGCCGCCGTACTCGTACGTGGCGCTGATTGCCATGGCTATCCGCGACAGCTCGGAGAAGCGACTGACACTTTCAGGTATTTACCAGTACATCATCGGTAAATTTCCTTTCTACGAGAAGAATAAGAAAGGCTGGCAAAACAGCATCCGACACAACCTGTCACTAAACGAGTGCTTCATCAAGGTTCCCCGGGAAGGCGGTGGCGAGAGGAAAGGGAACTACTGGACCCTGGACCCTGCCTGTGAGGACATGTTCGAGAAGGGAAACTACCGACGACGGCGGCGCATGAAGAGGCCGTTCAGACCTGCACCGGCACACTTCCAACCCGGGAAATCTCTCTTCGGCGGTGACAGTTACGGTTACCTCTCCCCGCCTAAATATTTACAGCCTGGGTTCATGAACAACTCGTGGCCTCTGGCGCAGCCTCCCGCGCCCATGCCGTACACGTCGTGCCAAATGACGAGCGGGAGCGTGAGTCCGGTCAACGTCAAAGGCTTGTCCGCTCACTCCTCGTACAACCCTTACTCTCGCATGCAGACAATGACACTGCCTGCCATAGTCAATTCGTACAACGGCGTGAGTCACCACCACCACCACGCACACCAACACCATCAGCAGCTCAGTCCGGCTGCGTCTCCTCCGGTTTCGACTGGAAACGGCACCGGACTTCAGTTCGCGTGTTCGCGGCAGCCTACAGAGCTACCTATGATGCACTGCCCTTATTGGGAACACGAGGGAAAACACTCTGCTCTACACACCCGGATCGATATATAGCTCTTATCCAAGACTTAATATGCTTTTTTTTTTTTTTTTTTACATATATATCTTTCAAGGGCTAAAGATGTGGACACAAGTGCAAATAGAACTGAAGAGGAACTAAACACGGGGTTCTCTACTGTGTGATGAGGTTTGGATGCTGTGCTTATCTCCTCTGCAAAACGGAAATTTGGATCAAAATCGTCTTTCACTTTTATGTTAAGAAGAAAAACAGCTCAGTGAAAATAGTTAACATGTTTAATTAATAGCTGTTTCTCGTTTCCATTCCCATTTGCAAAATGTAGATTTCCAGCTCACCGTGGGATAACACATAAAACAATTTACAGTATATATATTTTATGCCATTCGTGTTCATAAAGTCTTAAGTTTTAAATTCAGTAAAGAGAAGGAGCCTGTGACCGGGTCACCTGTTCGTTAATTTATCAATTACTTTTCTGACATTACACTTGTATTTTTTTCCCATTTGTTTTATATTTATTCTAAGACGACAATAATCAGTCCAATAAGACTGAGAAAGTGGACTGAAGAATGGCAATTAGCACAGTGTTTACCTGAAATCCGCTCTGGGTGATGCAGTACTAGATGGAAAGTCTTTCAAAAATGTTTTTCTACAAGACCTTGTTGTTGCTGCGACTCGAACGCAAACGCGCACTTGTGAAATAAACCGTTATTTGGTTTTTTTGTGATCTATTATTATTATTATTATTATTATTATTATTATTATTATTATTATTATTATTATTATTATTATTATTGACAAATTATGTTAATATCCGCAACAATCCAGGGACCATGTTTAGGTAGCACATTTTTATTTTTTTTAGTTTTCATAATAAACAAATTTGTCCTACAACGCCTCAGTGATCTTGACATTATTGTGGTGACAGCAAAACTATTATTATTATTATTATTATTATTATTATTATTATTATTATTATTAACGAATATAATTTTTTATTAACGTTATGTATATTCATCGACTTGATTGGCAACAGTGTTACAGTTATACAATAATTCCTATTATTCCTTTAATTCTTTTTATTTTTAGCCCAAAACGGTAGGTGCTGCAGAAAAACAATGAATCTTTGTATTGTCAAAACATTTCGCTTCTTTATTTAAAAAAATAATGGTAGGTGCGCCCATTATAATGATTTACAATAAAAAATTTTAATCTATCTCATTTTCATTTACAGTATGTGATCGTATTTTGACGGTTAACAGTTTACATAAAGACCGCTTTATATAATTCAATCACACCATAGCGGCTCACATGTTCTGGTTTTGTATTGTTCCACCCTCCCCAATAAAATGTTTGTTTCCCTATAAATTATGTAAAACTAAATTAAATAAATAACATAAAATACAAACGAACAAACGAGGAAGATTGATACTTGACTGTTTCACACAAGCGCACGAACATAGAGCGTATTTTATTCATTAAATGAGGACTGTACTATGGTACAACACTGAAGTCTGGACCTGCACGGACCGAAACTAACTGTAGTTAAAACATTTTATAATGCAGTTTTTCCTAATTTTATTCTACAATAAAACTGCATTACTATACACTGTAAATGATCACAAACACAACTTTCAACACAATAATCTTAATTTAATAGTATTGTATGTTACGTTTATTTTGTTTGTTTGTTTGATTGGTTTTGGTAGAAATTATTCAGTTGAAAATAAAATAACATTATTGCTCCAGTAGATAAGTGCCAGATAAATATTAGCAGCTCTGGAAAAAGATGGATATAAAAACAAAAACAAAAAAAACTGACAGTTATATATTTCAATAGGAAAATAACGATTTACGGTTTTAACTGTATGTCGATGTATCTGTTTAATATATCTGTTTACAAATGACAGATAAAAAAAATCCTATATAACAGGTTAAAAAATCCTCAAAACCCAGATTGTCAGGGTGATTTTGCTTTCAGTTTTTTATCTCCCCCCTGGCCAGGCTGTAGTGACACCTTTATGTTTCGGAAGTTTTTGTTTTGATTTGCCTTTTAAATGTATTTATCACTTCAACACCTAACTATACGTATTTTTAACACAGACAGGACAAAAGGGAGGATAAGGAAGCTTTGAGAACTCGAAACAAAAAAAGGAAAAAGGAAGAAGTTTAAGAATGATGACTCCATTACTCCATCTCATCGTTTATCTGTCTTCACTGACACAGCTTTAGTTTTGTTTGTTTTTTTAGTCGTGTTCTTTGAACTATAAATTGAACTTAAATTTGTCCACGGATTGACATGCAACTACTACTACTACTGCTACTACCAACATTACTGCCACTATAATAACAATACTACTACTACTACTACTACTACTACTACTACTACTAATAATAATAATAATAATAATAATAATAATAATAATAATAATAATATATGTTATATTTATTTTAAAGTTAGAATTTCTTTACACAACGAAATAATACAATATTCCTATCATGATTAACATTGACACTAAGCAGGCTATTAAAACTCATTAAAATCCATTTTAATAAGTGATCATTACTGCATACACAACGGAAGACTACTGCCATTTTCCCAGTATTTTACTGAAGAATGCTGTATTAAGAAGTTATTATTGTGCTTTTGTGTTCTGTTCCCCTGCTGTTTATCTTTCTGCAGGTGGAAGAAGCAGCACCTGCAGAAAGTGACTCACAATGCACCCGCATGAATGTCCCAGCAAGGGGGTGGGGTGTGTAAGACGTGTTAGGAATTCACCCACACAGTAGTGCCTCAGTGCTGCAAAAGAGCAAGTCATGATTTCAGTTACTTCCAACAAAAGACTATTCTTTTGGTTTTACATATAGCTAGAGTGTAAATAAAGTAAGAAAGTTAAAAGATAGATAGATAGATAGATAGATAGATAGATAGATAGATAGATAGATAGATAGATAGATAGATAGATAGATAGAAATGCTTTTATTTCTCACATATTCATTACTACAGAGTGAAATTCATTTTCCATTTTTTTTGTATATCCCAGCCATGATATGGCGCCCCTGCAGTAGACAGGGATGAACCTGGGACTCGAACCATTGACCTTCTCTTCATTGACCTTCTCTTGAGATAATACTGCCACAAATGCTAGGCCTGAAAATACAAGTGTGAACCAGCAGTAAGGGTGCCCTGCAACCCTAGGGCTTGGTGTGGGGATATTGGCATGGACACAAACCTGGGCCTTTTGCATGGCAGGTGAGGAACTTACCACTGAGCCACCAATGTCCCAAATGAAGTAAGGAAGGGAGATAGAAAGAAAGAAAGAAACATCTCCATATGTCATTATTTTTTTTAACTGCTATATTAAAATTTTTATGTCATGTTGTTTAGCTGTGAATATTGTTTCCCCGAGTTTCACTACCAAAGTGGCTCTACAAGCTTTGCAGTGGCTTTACAGCTTCCTGATATGGATTCAGATCTGTAGCGTGTAAGGCTGCTCACGTGTGCTCATGTGCCTTTCTAGATTGTTATGCTATGCATTAATGCTGCATAGATGCGGCAGTGGGATTGATGGGAGTGGTGTTTCTTTGTGATTAAATGGTGGATGTTGGCAAGATCATTTTCTTCAGTTATAGTGGCTTGACATATCTGTTAACAAAGGTTTTATGAAACTTAAAGTAAACTAAACTGAACATAATTCTAATAAATTTGGGAATCTTCATAATTTTTGCTCTGTTGATCATATTTAATCATTTTTCATTCTTATGTTGTGCATTATACTAATTTGACATTTGAACATCAAATTAGATATGATCGATCTGCATTGCCATTTAAGTTGAGTTCACCATCAGCCCTAATTAGTAAATGCACATAATATACAATATTTACATATAAATTGCAAAAGATAAAGTTTGGTTCTAAAATGACAGATTGTGAGAAGATCAGGTCGGACCACATGCTTGCCATTGAGCCTTGTATAGTACCTGACCAGACAACGCTTCCTGATTCATGCTGTTGCACAGACTGCAGATGTACCGATAACATTCTTGAGAACTTATAATATTGTGTTACATGTTGCAACACTCCCTCACTGCTAAAGGGCTCTGTAAAACACATTCATTTGGCAAATGGAGTTCCATTGGAAATTTATTATATGAACAATTTTGGTTCTCCAACTGAGAACCTCTAACTGAGTGACTTCTAAGTGTTTAAATAGTAAATAGTCTAATAAATCAAATGCTAATAATCACATGTTTGAATACTGAAAATTAGACGACAATTTTGCCCAAAGTGTATAGCAAAGGAATAAGTAAAATATTTGAAAGTATGCAATACTGAGTACATGACGTTTTTTCTTCCAACTACACTGTCTATACTGTATATCCTTGCACAATCCTCATATGGGGCCCATTAGGTACAATCCTTTTGCCAAACTTCTTCCTGGTTGAAGGCAGACTTAGCTGCCACTAATACAGAGACTTGGCTTAGCTGATTTGCACGACTTGCAAAGTTTTTATAATAATAATAGTAATAATAATAATTATTATTATTATTATTATTATTAGTAGTAGTAGTAGTAGTAGTAGTAGTAGTAGTAGTAGTAGTATTAAGTCAGGCATGTATTGTATTTTGGGCAGAAGCCATCAGGTGGTTTTAAAATTAATAGCAGCCTTTTTAAACCAGGTCTTGCTTTGATGCGACTGCTAAAGTTAGGATTTGATTTGATTAGTTTGTTAAGATTTCTGTCTTGGTCTTTTGACTTTGGGGCCTTGGACTTAAAGTCAGCCATACGTTTTATGCATGATAATGTGATCTGGTTATATTGCATTAGTGGATAGCTACAGTATTGTGCAAAAGTCATAACCACCCCGCAGTTCTTCATATTAAATGTAATTATATTATGTAGATTAAATTAAATAGAATCATTGTTTTACTGTGACAGGCTACAAAATGCCTAAAGATACAACAAAACAATTGGTTGTTTAACAAGCCTAACAGCAACTTCATTTCCCCTCTTGTCTGTTCCAACAACTCAGCCTTCAGCATCACCAGTATACTAATTACTAACTGCTTTATGCCTTAAGTTGGGTATTTCTGTTTGTGCTTGAATGATTCATATGTCACTGTGTGGCTTAACAAATGAGAAAATGAGAGCCAAAAAGTTGCCCAAAAAGTCTATCAGGAGGCCTGGAGAATTAGAAGACTTAACAAAATTAACAAAGCCAAGAAACTTTTGCACAGTACTGTATATGCATAGTAATACTGAGGCAACTTATGTTATTGATAAAATAGTTAAATGTATCTGACTGTCTTCTGAATGTCTCCTAGCCATGATGGTTACTATTCTTATCCATAAAGTGTGTTTAAAGTGAAGGCAAATATTACAGTCACTTCAACTAAGAATTTGGAAGCCCTGGGGTATCATAGAGGTTTGCTCCAAAGCACAAATGCAGATAGTGACAAAATAACCTGACACTTGAATCAGTTAAGAACCAATCACTTCATAAGGATGATATGTAAAGTTATGGTCAACAGTGTCAAAAGATCCAATAAATCTAGAGTTGTTGTTCAGAATAAAATAATAGCTCATCCATGGCTCACTCAGGGCTTACAGTGAGTAGTGCTGGATTGGAAAAGGTAACGCAAGACCAGTGACCCACACAAACTTTCTGGAATGTGTGGGCAGTGTGGGTTTGGGCAAACACTCAGGAAAAAGCATGCAGGGCTCCTGCAGACATCCCACACTGCACTCACACCAATATCCTTTAATATTACAGTGACTTCTCTGCAAAAACATGCAAAATTAATTTGCAATGTCAATCGGAACTATTAGTAAGGTTTTGATTCATTCATATTTAATCATGTAAGATTTAACCTGACACAGGGAAAAACACTGCATGGGATGGAACTCCATCACAGAGCACCATGTGACATCTACTGGCATGTTTTTAAGAGGAAACCAGAAGCTTCCATAGGAATCCATAGATTAAAAAAATATCTTTGTTTGTTTTTTACTTATATTTAAAAACAATATTTGTATAATATATACATGTATTTATTGTACATTGTATATATATATATATATATGTATTTAAACAATAAATTATTTAAGATCAAATTTTTCTTGTCACAGAAACTGTTGGGCTAACTACAACAAAGAGTTGAAGTGAAATTTAATAAAGAAAAATATAGAAAATGAAATTAAAGAGAAGAAACAAGAATTTTTGTAATAAAAATTATTCATAAAAAAATAACTACTGTATTTGAATTGTTTTGTTTCTCTTTGTCACTCACATCCTTTGGTAAGTGATTTCACCTCATGGAAGCTGAAGCACACATGCCATAATGTGGGAATTTTTTTATTTAATTTTTTTTTAGCTGACGTAGGTCATTCAAAAAGCACGTATAGTAGAGTAACTCTTCCTCTATAGGAACTTTTCTTCTTGTTCTTCTGTCATTGAGTTCTCGATGAACGAGGGGTGCAGGCTCTCTGACATCCGCAAAAGGCTGCAGAATTTACAGAGACTATGGTATTGTCTCTGTAAATTATGTTGCCTTTTGCGGATGTTAGAGAGCCTGCACCCCTCGTCGAGAGCAACGTTACACCCACTAATGTAATAATAAACCACAAATGTAATAAACCACAAACATAATGCAAATCTGCATCTCTTAGTGTAATAATCCCAAAAACATAATAAATTTCCCACAAACATAATAGCAGTTGCTATTACATTTGCATGGGATTGTTATGTGTGTGGGAAGGTGAAAATCATAAGCTTTCAAAGTTCTTATGATTTCCCACAAATGTAATGTTACAGTATATTTATGGGATGTTTATTATGTTTGTGGGATTATGGCATTAAAAGCTGCAGATTTGTATTATGTTTTTGGTTTATTTCTTTTGTGGGTTGTTATTACACATGCTACAAGCAACATGCAAAGATGGATAAAAAAAATGTTAAAAGAAGGTGAAACCAGCATTGATGACAAACCAAGCAGTGGAAGCCCATCAACTGTGGTCAGTAACATGAAAGTGGATACAACATTGCATTGTCAAATGCATCACTTGCCATGGAGAATGTGTCAAATAGAATCTTTGTATAGAGGAGGACGTGTTACTCTACTAACATGTCAGTTAATTTTTTTAAACTTTTGCCCACTTTTGCATCACTTTTGGTACAGCCCTTATACATGCCAACTTTAACAGAAAAGGAAAATGTGACTAAAAGGAAAGGGAAAAGGTACACTTACAGTAAACACACTACAAAAGCATAATTGTTTAGTTCTATTTAATCTGTTACAAAATGAACTGAGTAAAAAAAAATACACTAGTCTATTACAGAACACCATGTTCTTCTGTTTTCTAATTTGATGCAACAACTTTATTACAAAATAAATAATTAACAAACTACTTTAAATGAAAATAAGGATCTTTGAAATATTTAGATTTCATTATTTGAGAGGTTCTTTGTATTTATGTCCCTTTTGCTTTAATGGCACATTCGCCATGAGATTGCTTTATTACTGTAATGTAAAACAACATTCATTTCCATTCAAAGTCACATTATTTTCTCTCCATATTCTTGTATTGATGATGGGAAAGTCGGAACACTGCCTAAAGTCTTCTCCAGCACATCCCAAAGATTCTCAATGCGAAGAAGGTCTGGATTCCGTAGTGGCCAATCCATGTGGGAAAATGATGTCCCATGATCACAGATGAATCATTGCATTGTAATCGTGGAATACAAAAAGGGATGAAAAATTCATTGATCACACACAATTGAAATCATTAACACAATTTTAGTAGTTTCGGCAATCTCTTTAGTTGTTTTGTTTGCTTGATGCAGGCAAATAATTTGACCCTTCTGAAATGGAGAAACATCTTTGCCATGATCAAAGGATATGTCTTCCCACATGGTTGTTTAAAAAACAGAAGCTACTCACTGTTGCCAGGTGAAACAGGCAGTATTAATCACTGCAGTAATTATGCAATGGAAGGCTCCTACATATTTGTGTAGTTAAATCCAAGGTGACTCATTAATTTGTTTTTCTTTTTGGCCATCGCAGGTTATTGGCCATTTTTGGCCTGGCAGAGTACTGGATGTAAAATATTTAACAGGACTGAACATTTAAATCCTTAATAAATTCTAAAAGACTGCTAACTTTAATTGAAATAAAAATAAGATCATAAATAAATTAATAATAATAATAATAATAATAATAATAATAATAATAATAATAAAAAGAAGAAGAATACATTAATTATTAGTGTTAATAAATGCAACAAGAACAACAACAATAATAATAATAATAATAAAAAAGAGAGCAATAATAAGTTTTTTGGACTTCGGCTCCTGTACACCACCATGCTGAATTTGAAGTAAAACACTACAGATCTTAGCAAAGTCAACTTCAAACTTCAGCTTTAATTCAAGATGTATGACAAACGTAATATTAACCATTCAGGAATCACAACCATTTCCAGACACACACAAATGCATTTTGGTGTCTCATAAATATTGGAACAAGCTGAAAGTCTTGACTTCGCTCATATCTTAAAGTTCTTTCAAATTCAGCATGGTGGTGTAAAGAGGACAAATGGCAAAATCTTATAATTGTTTCAATGATACTTTGCTGTATGTACGGAAGGGAAGTTGAGATGATGACATTCAACAGTTTTAAACTTTTTCCTGTGAACTCACTAACATTTGTGCATATTTCTGTCATTTACATTTAAAACATCAGTTTAATTATTATTTTTTTAATTAATTTAACTATTAATTCCATGCATATTTACGTGATCAATTCTCCACACACTCCATATATGTTACTGAATCTATTCCTTCTCTCAAAGTCAACTTCAATGTTTGTGAATATACACATTAATTAGTGGAGGATCACTAAATGTGCAATTAATGGACTATGCAGCAACACACCACTAGTTTGAGGTCATTTATCTCTCGAGTAAATGACTGAACTGTTTCATATTTCAGACAGCAGATGGCAGTATCAAGCTACTCTGTGGGCGGAGGGTTGGCTGGTACAAGGAAATAATCCTAAATATTGAAAAATTACAACACGTTCACGTAATACAGTACTACTTACTGTAATACTAATAATAGACAATTACATTTTATCTTACAAAATTAGATCTACCTTTGTTTGTCTGCAATAAACCTTAACTACCTTACTGAATGTCTTCTACATCTTACAGAGCCCAAATGAGAAATTTAATGTATGTAAAATTTCCACTGTCCTTAAAAATCTCTCTTCATATGTGCAGAGGATACAGATGACAATGCATGGAAACCAATAAGTCTGACAGTGAATTAATAGAAATTAAATATATATAATGCAAGACTGACAGCCTGTCCAAGCTGTGATAGGTCCCTGGCCTTATTTGACCCTGTACAGGGTAAGTGGTACACAAGGTGAATGAGAATGAATTACTTTTATGTTTTTGGCACTGAACAAATATGGACGGGATTATTATTTTATATTATAGAAATCAAGCTCCTTCTTCTTAAGTTTACCCATTTACAATTTTCCTTAGGGATTAAAAAAGTACCCCATCTATGTACAGTTGGATTCATAAGTATTTAGACTGTGGTGTGTTTTATAATTATTGAAATAACCAAAAAAAAAATTTTTAATTAAGGATATAAAACTGGCATGACTGAATTGTAAACATTTAGTTTCAAGGTATTTAACAATACTTCTGCATTCAAAAATTACAGCTTTTTATTGCATTTTCACAGACTCCAGAGTTACTTGAATAAAAGCTGACAGGCTACTTTTCAATCACATATGGATGGATCTCAATGGTGGTTTACAAAAATTCATTGTACAAATCCTACTGATCTCACTAAATTGGCAAGTTAAGGCAAACCATACGAAAAAAAAAAATGCTGTTTAATGAAAGGGATTTTTTTTTTCTTTTAACGTCACACTAAAAAGTCAATTAATCATGGGCTGTGTGCATTCAGTATTTCCCTTATAATACAGGTATAGTATGCCACCATGTCAACAAGCCATTTTTTAAATGTTGTCCAATTTTCATTTGATATGCATTTATTTTTCCTTAAAAAGTTTGTTCTAACTGGTTTGAAGTAATTGGTAGCTTTGACTATTTTGTGCAACAAAAACATATAAATTTTTCCTTGACCTTTACATGGAAATTACCAGTTTAAAGTCTTAATGTGCAAGAAATACATCTTTAAAAGAATCAGCATTCATGCACAAAACCTGTCACCCACTTGCCTTTTATAACACATCTACTCATCCTCAATAACATGTTGCCATCTAGATTTTTAAAAATCCAATCCCCCTAGTCAGGGGGGAAAGAGAGAGAGAGAGAGAGACATGGAGCCTTTTCTTTAAATTTTATTTTATTTTAGTTAGCACATATCTGAACTTTCAGCTGGTGGTGGTGTCTTGCTTCATTGGGTCTTCAAAGCTTTTAACCAGCACACCCTGAGAGGGAGATCAGAGGTTAGAGATTAACAAACATCCACTAGAAATATTTTCATCTACCATTTAATGGTTATAATGGCACTGTGGAAATATGCCTTAAATGTCTAACCTATCGAAGCCTTCTTGCTTCTCTTTCAGATTCCAGAAGTGTCAGAACATCTCCCTCTCTCACTGGGCCTTTCACATTTCTGATAATGGATCGGTTGCTGTCATCCATGAACTCAACGCGCACCTGGTGAAACAGGACAGAGACGAAATACTAAAGCAAGAGACTAAATGAAGAGACAATAAAGATCAATTGTTTACCATGAACCCAAAATCCTTTGCAGGTTCTAAATCATGACTAAATAACTTAAATATAATTTTAAAAAAGAATCATCTTTAAATAAATAGTTGTCCTTTACATTAACAGTTCAAAACATTTAAAATAAATACAATATGCTTTTTAAGACAACACATCAATCCAAATTATCTTTACAGTTACATTACCTAAGGGTGCACCATAATAGAAAGGAGACTGTAAGCTAGAATTTATTTTAGCTTGTATTCACTTAAGAATATTCATCACACCTTATGACAAGCTTTCAATAAAACTCAAACTCTATAGCTAATGTACAAAAACACAATGCAAGACCACACAATCAAGACAGCAGCAATTAAAGAAACGTATATGCTCTACTAATGTTAATCATTCCAGTTCAGGATGCATAAAATGAGGTAAGAAACAGAAGGAGTAAGAAGATTCCTCAAACTGGACTTAGAATTAAAAGGGATAATTTCCATTCATTATAGCATCTTATTTAATTCACCATTGCCACTGTTATATTTGTAGATGCCCCATGATATATGCAGTATATGATATATGCACAGTACATGCAGTCATACCAGGTCTTCTTATTGATATTTAGGAGAGGTCAGGCAAAAATTTTACAAATTTGTCAGATAAAAAAAGTGTTGCTATAAAAAAATGTTTAACCTCGGTCTACAAAACAAATTGGGCCAACCATACAACAGAATGTCAAACTTAGTCTTATTATACAGTGAAAAACTGCTAAGTTGCCGAGACTACATTGAGGCATCGACTTAGAAAAGTGGGAATATAACAGCATAAAATGAATAAGGCATGTATGTAAGTATTTTATGCAGAGTCGTGAATTTTTTTTGGGACTAAAATACAAGACTCGTTTCCCCTTATAAGAGAAGAAATCTGGAATTACTGTCGACAATTTAACTTTATATAGAAACATTGGTAGTTTGAGTTACACAGACACCTACCTGGGTACACTGACCCTGTGAGCCGGTTCTACCGAGCACTTTAGTGACCTGTAACAGACGAAATCAGCACAGTAATCACCACATTTGATTCTCAAAGAGAATACATTATAATTATATATATACCCACAGCACAAGTCATATAGAGGCAGAATTACACACAGACTAAATAAATAATCAATTTGTAACGCAATACTAATGTATAACGTCTCTGTTCAGAATCTTCTAGGGGGGGAAACGGTTTAGAAAACAGCGCTGTGGCTAACGCATGGAGCTAACTTAGCCGAGGAACAGAGTTAGCCTGTTACCACCATCACACCCGAAGAACATACACACTTTATACATAAAGGAAAGCTGCGTTAGCTTATTTCTATCTGTGTCAAAACAACAAACGAATCTTTAACTATTTCTCAAATATGTAATTTACAACCTTGGACCTAAACTAAGCGATATTTTTTATCATTCTTACTCTGGCAAGCTTGATAGGCTGCACGCGGCTGGCGTCCATGATTTCAGCTTGGCTGGGAAAGGAAGTCACGTGGTGCGCGGAGACATTATATACCTATAATAAAAGTTACATTTTCTCAATTTATTTTTATTTATTTTTATTAATATATGGTGTTTAATGAATAATTGTATAATGAATATTATTTTTTGTGAATTTACTATATAATGTATGTGCAAAAACATTATCAGACCTGATACGTTTCCGGTTCCGGGTCATGTGATGTGTGCTGAACGTTCATGTGTAAAATTAGGCCTAAAGTTGCCTATATTAGCAAAGCTGGTCCATGGAAGGAAAAAAGCATATTTTATGTGGTGGCATCATAAAAATATGTTGTCCACAATTTGCTAAAGTTAAAATAACTTACATCGTCATATTATCTGAACTACTATTACTCTGTAATCAGCTTGCCTATCAAAATGCATTTAAAATGTGTCCCCATAATGTCCAAGCTTGTTATTGGCATTTTGTGACGTGTCAGTTGAGTTTCCAATTTATGGAAAGCATTAATGAGGAATGATATAACCAGTCTAGAGTCCTGTGGTGTATGCTTAAGAACATCTACAGCTTGTTACAGTATGTTTGCATCAGGTCACACCTTAAACACTATATTAAGTTATAACACACTCATTGTGGCTGTTCGGGCCGGCGCGGCATTTTTCACTATGTCCAGAAGGATATCTTAGCTGCAGTCTCCTACAAATGTATTGGGTTCATTCTATAATTACAGGTTCATTTCATGTCATTTCATGTTCCATGTAGTTTATTCTCCTTTGGTTTCGAGATCTTCTGCCTAACTGATTTGAAAATATGAATTTTGAACCTTGTAATGGGCATTCTGTGGGATGCTATCATGACAGATGAATATTTTCAACATAAATCCATATAATGCTGAATTTAGAATTATTTATCATGCTTAGATAAGACTTCTCTCCAGAGATACCTCTTATTCTTTTCATTACAGTTTAGCCAACAATTTAAAGATTTATAACACAAAAAACACACGTAACCCAGTTGACAGACACATGAACAGCTGAGGAGAGTAACACAGTTGACAGGACACATTAGCAGAACAAGAGAAACCCTTCTTTAAGCTAAAGACTTTGTGTTATGCAATTAATGAATTAATGACTTGAAATGAGTAGATTAAAACCATTAAAGCAACTGGCAACACTTCAAACTGGCAACAATTCAAACATAGCAACCTTAAAGCTTTTAAATCTATAGTGTCTGTGGTGTCTCTTTAGTGTAGATCTGTGTGTCTGTTTGAAATGACACACAAATCATTATTTAACTGATCATAATGTTCTGTGCTTACTAAATAGAGTAAGTATAACAGTCTGTTACTTTAGTTTTGTGTCATTATTTTTTTCATAACAAGATCTATTGTTAAGCTTATGTTATGTTCAATAAATCTGCACCTTGAAATCTGAGGTTGTGGATCAACTTCAGGACTCAAGGGTGGTAACCTGGTTCTCTATGACTTTCTTTACCTCTCTACTCTCACTTTGAGCTCTTCTCCAATATGCTCATTTCCTTCTCTTCTCCCGCGCACCCAAATCTTTCACTGTGTTCATCTTCCCTTGCTTTTTTTCATGCTATTTCTCTCTGTGTTTCTCAGGATCAGCGTCATGCTGAGCCCCGTACATGTGCTGCTTTTTGGCAGCAGATAAACCCATTTCTATATTTTAGGGAGATAAAATACAAATCACTATCAATACTTCATGAAATCATTGTGATATATAATGTAAATCAGCTGACTTTATCCCTTATAATGCAAAGCACGTTTTTAGGCAATTCCTATTTTATTAATGTGTGATGTCAACAATTGTTCATAGACGGTTTTTATTTATAGCGCTCCATGTGAGCATAAATTATGACAATGAATTGTGCTTTTAAACTTTTTTAACTGTGTTAATCTCTGTTATCTGTGTTACAACTGATGGGTAACCCCATAGGACCTGAAGGCCAAACCTGAAATTTTTTTAATTGAACAGAACAAAAATAGCTAATTTCAGCCCATAATATGCATTTTTTTGTGCAAAATAAATTGTTTGATCTGTTTATTTTTATATTAAATGAGGGAGAAATATGGTCCAATATAAAACTTCTAATTGCTTTAAGTAAATAGTAGTAAAATTCATAAATACAGCCCATGAACATGACATGTATCAAAAATACAATGGGCCACTGTAAATGTAAAAGCGTAAATGGAAATGTAAAAAATGTAAAGACGCATTCCAATTTATAATTTGAACATTTCTGCAGGGCACTTAATACTTACTATCCATTAATAGTAAGGATTTATGCACTCTATCCAACACTTCATTTAAATTGTGTTATTCCTTATTTATCCACTGGGGGCACAAAGTACAAAAAATTATTTAAGAATAATACACTTTAAATCAAGTGACTTTGTTTTATTAAATCTGATTTCTGATTGAAATCTTTTTAAATATTATAATCACAAATATTTTATCACAAAATTTTAATGTATTAATTTATTTTAATGATGTTATAATCTGAAATATTTTATTTTAATTCTTTGTTTTTTTATTGATTAGTTAATTAAAATAACCTCTCGCAGTCCAGCTGCTGTACCTGTACCTTAAAAATAATAAACTATTAATTATTCTAATTCAGACAATCTGTGGTATGCAAGAGGTGTGATTGCAGTCACATACCTGGTTTTGGATTATAACTCAGAGTCCATCAAATTTCCAATAATCTGTAATAACATTAAAATAATTTTTACTTTACATTATGTATACAATATCAACTTTTTATTTAAAGTTAGAAATATAGATATTGTGGGTTTTACATTTTTGTTTTAAAATGCTTTACATATTTTTTGCTGTCTATAACAAGTAATTAAATGAAGGCCTTTTGTGCCACATTGAAATCATGTGATCACCCTACACATATTTTAAAGTTAAACTGATAGATCAAGGCTCCTGCTTAAACTAGTTTACAAGAGACTTTGTGCGTGCGTGCGTGCGTGCGTGTTTTATACTGTATTAAGGTTTAGTTTCTTTTGCCTAATTGAAATTATTTAATAACATATAACTCCACCTTTTTAGTTAAAAAAAAAACATTATTCTGCATTTTTTACATTTCTTATCTATCAGCAAGGAATTACAAAGATGTATTGACCAATTCAGTAAGTAAATGATCCTGAACTGGTAATGTGCCACACCAAAAAGCATGCCTAATGATGATCATTAAAGGTTAAATGAATGCTTCACTTGCTTTAAATCACATTTTATTGCCTACCTGCCATCTCAGTGAGATCCAGGATTAAGCAATGGAAGTGAACTGTTTTTCTGGTAAATCTGTTTTAATAAGACATCATATTTTTACTGTGTTTATTTTAATCATTTTTATTAAAATAGAACTGTCATTTTTTTTTCCACGAATCTACAAGCATGTCACAATTCTCAATATTACAAAGTGGGATTTATTAGGATATTAAAATATTTCACTATCCTCATCATCTCCCCATGGGCTAACAGGCAGCCAAAAAAAAAAAAAAAACCCACAAGGGATTCCAATAAGTCTAATAAATCTCACTATGATACGCAAATCTGAATGATATCATAACTGCCACTACAATATCAATGGAACATTGTAAAGTTCAGTGATTTTCAACAAATGTAATGTAGTGCAGGAATTCTACCTGAATTTAGGTAGCTGGAGGACCTGAAGCCTATCTCAAGGAACTCAGGGCACAATACATAGGTGGCTGGGATGCCCACCTATCGCAGAGCAGAAAAATACACTCTCACACATTTGCAGAGAAAACCCAGCAAGCACATGGACATCCAAACACAGCACACAGACCAGTTTCAAACCACTGAGCCACTGTATGGCCAAAACTTGATTTTTTTAAATCTCCTTTCTCGTTTTTTGGATGTATAACAGTAAAGTTTGTTATTAGTTAGCATCAGATAATATTGAATACTAATGATTATTAATACTAGTTTTCTTCATATGTGCCTAATACTGTGCAGCCATGAAAAAACATCCAGCAACAAGAACAAAAATAACAAAACCAACAAAATGCATACTTGCATAATGCTGTAGAGCCAGTTCCAGCAACAGTAAGACGTGTTTGACTTGCTTCTGTGTGACTAAGACAGAAAAGAAACCAATTTTTTTGCTGCAGCAATAATGCAGGGATTTTTTCATTATATTTACCATAGTTTCTGCTTTTCCAGTTCATTCACTGTGACTGTAATCACTATAGTTTCACTCTTCATCTGCAAGAGCACCCAAACATGAATGTCAGTGATGTTCAGCTCACTCTAGTGTGTTCAATGTCTTCTAGCAACCTTAAGAAATAATTTCAACTGTGTTGTGTTACACAAACACAATATGAAAGTAAAAACACATCTATCAACAGAAACGAAGTTAATCATCACCTACACAGTTCACTGCTAAGCAGCTTGTGTTGTTAATGGAATGTCTTTAGTTAAAACTAGATACCACCCATAATACAGTTTCTAGACACAAGGTATTTGCATGGGAAAATAACATGTTTAGTAATATAATGGCGGCATGGTGGCTTAGTGTTTAACACTTTTGCCTTGCACCTCCTGGTCCTGGGTTCAATTCCCATGTCGAATCTGTGTGCATGGAGTTTGCATGTTCTCCCCGTGCTTGATGGGTATCCTCACGGTTCTCTGGTCCAAAGACATGCAGATTAGGCTAATTGGCCTATCCAAATTTCCCATAGTGTGTGAATGTGTATATGTGTGTGAATGTTGACTGGAGGTTCTACCACAGTCGTACAAAATGGGGAATAAATACAATTGTCACCACTGGCCTTCATGGTCCCTAGTTGGACTACAGGGGTTCCTAGATGGATGGATGGATGGAACATAATAATAATAGATACAAGGCTTTTCTTTCTCACACACTGGGTCATGATGTTTGAATACTGTAGCCTTTCTATTCAGTGGCACTGCCCCTTTCACTGTTCTTCACCCCTTGGTGGTTTTATTTTAGATGTTATCATGTGCCAGATTTATCACTGCTTTCACGCCCACTGCATACTTCCCAAATTCATTTTCATATGATATTGTGTTGGCCAAATAATTGTGTTAGTCCAACTAAAACTGGACTTTCAGAAATAAATTTAAACATGCTAATCCAGGCAGGAAGTCTGTGTTAATCGAGTTTTGTATGTTCTCCCCATGCTTGGTGGGTTTCCTCTGGGTCCTCCAGTTTCCTCACACCGTCCACAGTTCTCAAAAAGCCATGCAAATTAGGTTATCTGGTGTCCTTAAATTAGTAGCTTGTGTGTGTTTATGTGGGAGTGTGCCCTGCAATAGATTGGCACCCTATGCAGGGTGTACCCCACCTTGAGATAAGTCTTACTGGTGTCCCGCAGGGCTTACTGGTGTCCCGCAGGGCTTACTGGTGTCCCGCAGGGCTCAGTACTTGGTCCTCTTCTGTTCTCCCTCTATACCCGGTCTCTTGGTAAGGTCATATCATCACATGGATTTTCATACCATTGTTATGCAGATGACACTCAACTTATTCTCTCCTTTCCTCCCTCTGACACTCAGGTTTCCACCCGGATCTCAGCATGTCTGGCAGATAGCTCATCAGTTGAAGCTCAATCTGAGTAAAACCAAACTGCTGTTCATCCCTGGTGACTGATTCCCTGGTAAAGACTTTGTGATATCCCTGGACAACAAACAAATCACTCCTTCAGCCACTGCCCGCAATCTTGGGGTAACCGTGGACAATAATCTGTCATTTTCCCCACACATCGCTAACCTTACTCGCTCTTGTAGATTTCTTCTTTACAATATCAGAAGAATCCGCCCATTTCTTTCTTCACAGGCTACTCAGGTGCTTGTTCAGTCCCTTAAGTCGACTTAAAACTTATCTATTTCTCCAGTACTTGGACTAACACCCGTGATGCTGAAGATAAAAGTATCTTATCATTTTTGTAACTTATTGGTAGAGTATGTTTATTTAAGAAACAGCACAAAACCAGTGAAAAGGAAAATGTAGGTTGTTAGATGACCTTTGATGATTGCCAGTGACTCAACTTTTCAGACAACTAGAGGAAGTTCAATGTTTACCACCAACATTGCATGCAGTGACCAGTGGTGAGATCATAGAGTTGTCCAGGAAGATAAATCACCTGCAAAGAACAGTAGTTCTGCTGGGATTAAATTTCAGATGATTAATTGATATCTTTGATGAGATGTCTGCTAGACATGCAGAGTTCTGAACAGAGAGGGAGGGAAGGCGAAGATGAGTTGAGTGTCATCCACATATCATATGATATTAAAAACCATGAGAGAATATGACATCACCAAGTGAACAAGTAGAGAGAGAGAGAGAGAGAGAGAGAGAACAGAAAATAACCAATTACTGAGCCTTGTGGGACACCAGTGGTGATTCTGCATGGATCCCCTTTATCAATTCATATTGACTTTCAAAATAGGAAGCAAACCACTGCAACAAATTTCACGACATATAAGACTTTTTTGTCCTTGAAAGAACTTTTGAGTCATGTGGATTATAATATCAAACGCTGCTGAAAGGGTCAGAAGGGTAAGGAAAGATTAGCTGATCTAGCATGTACTGTAGCATCTCAGTGATGCCCAAAAGGGTGGTTTCTGTGGAATGTGCTGGTCTGAATCGAGACTGGTTAGGATCTTGAAGGTTTTGTTGTGCAGGATAAAGAAAAGTTGAATGTATTCAGTCCATTCAAGGATTTTAGAAAGGAAAAAATTGAAGGGATACTGGTCAGTAGTTGCTGATGTGGGTAGTGTTACCTGCCTGCTCCACCTGGACCTCTCTTTTTGACTATGTACCCACTGCTCGACTCAGGCTGGGAAGCCATTCAGTCTTGGCGTTGGTTCAGTCTTCCCACATCAAAAAAGGAGATCATAGATGCGTTCTAGTACTTAATCAAATAGCATGCCATGGCATAAAGCAATATATTAGAAGACAAGTATAATGAACACAAGTAGTTTATTATTTAATTTACTTTACTTACTAGTGACCACCAAATGAAGCCACATTCGAAACCTCCATTCTCAAGAATGTTGCAATCAGAGGCAATTCTAGAATCTGTTGGGGCCCAAGGCAAACAGCATTCATCATCATTATCTTGTAAATAATAAAAAAAGAAGCCTCGAGCAGTTGCTTCCCTTGCCTGGTCATGAACCTCTGGTTGCAGTGTACACTGAGATCATGTTCATGCTCTTGTTAGAGCGTTGTTCCTCTACTCTTCAGCATCAATGTACCTATACATTTAAATGTATATAAATATACTACACATATAGTATGTTCATATACATAGTTAAACAAACAACATGTGTGTGCAGCTTTTTCATCTGTCCTCATGCAGCTCTAAATGTGTTAATTTTAACCAGATTACACAAATATTATTTCTCTTCACTTATAGAGAACAAAGTGGAGCCTCATGCCAGTGTGCTCCGCCCACAGTGTACCTGTCTATGTAGCTATCTATAAAGGGGACCTGTATATGTATCTATCTGTTAAAGGGACGATATGAGGTCATTATCATATTGTTAACACCTTGGTAATAGTTCACAATAGTCCTTAACGTCGTTTTTATTACGCTCAGTAGAATGGGGGTATTAGATTGTAGTTTAGGCATTGGCTAAAATACTCTTTGAAACTATAACTGGTTTAATCTGAGTTAGCTAAGTGGTTTAGAGGACTAACCCACAAAAGAAGTAACTAAGGTTTTAGATCAGTTTCTAAGGCCTTATCACCTGGCTCCAGGGAATATTTCCAGTTACTGCTGTTTAACTCATTCTCTCTCTCTCTCTCTCTCTCTCTCTCTCTCTCTCTCTCTCTCTTTCTCTGGACATCTCTCTCCATGCTATCACAAAAGAATGTAAATACAAGACAATATAAGACCATTACACCCATTTCTAGATATATTCAGGGGCCCTAGAGGTGAAGCTAAAACGATCCTACATTTTCTAGGATTATCATTAAAAAGTAAAAGTATGTGGAAACAAGGAACAGTAAGACCTAGACCTATTAAATTGGACATAAGACTCTAAGCACACACATGCTACTCAGATAAAGAAATGACTGTTACTACCCTGATGGTGGTGCTATTGCACTGTGTGTCTGTTTTGGCTTATAACTTATTACCCAAATGAATAAGAAAAGAAAAAAAGAAAATATTCCTTAGTTTAGTCTCAAATCAACTGGCCTAGACACCAACCCCTTGTGCCTATCAAATTTTTCTTCAATATGGACATATTTAACCTCGCTGTAAATGGTAGGTATTTTTAAGACTTTTTCCCCCCTATATTAAACGATTACCCTATAGGCAATGGCCCATGTACATCATTGAACTATATCTTCTGAATACTAATTTTACTTTGAACCAACCTTGGGAAGGACATTCTGAGAACATTTCCAATTTATAGTTAATTTAGGGAAAGTTCATAGATCCACATATATTTGACCAAGTATTGCTAAATATACTGAAACAAGTATACTTTAATTTCAATTACTACAGTATATGAATTAAGCAATCATTTTAATATTTGGTTTCCACATGCATGGCATGATCAGGAAACAGTATACTAAGTTTCAGAGTGATCATTCCTATTGCTATAGTCCCAAATTCTAGAAGCTAGTTTTAAAATTCTATGCTTTTTTGAACTGTTGAAAGCTCACACATCTGAATATCAGAATGTCTCAGGAGAAATTAATTATTGAAATTCTTCCTAAATTTTAAAACCAATCTTCATTAAATTTGGTGGTTATCATCTACAGACATTCCTCAAACAGTTGGCAGAAAATAGTTGATGGGTGAAGCAGTGAACTTTTAGGATATGGGTCGAAGTCAGATTTTGACAAAATTTGGTGCTATAATTGAAAGAATATTGTGAGTACAGGCATCATAATTGAGTAAATGTAGCCCACTAGGTGACGATAAAATAAAGAATTGTGACAAGCAGCGAACAGTATTTTTGTACGATACTACATTTCTTTTCAGTTTGCACAAAATGTGAAATCAATTTGTTATATAACCTTCATATATATATATATACAGTCGTGGCCAAAAGGTTTGGGAATGACACAAATATTAGTTTTCACAAAGATTTCTGCTAAACTGCTTTTAGATCATTGTTTAAGTTGTTTCTGTGATATACTGAAATATAATTACAAGCACATCATACGTTTCAAAGGCTTTTATCGTCAATTACATGACATTTATGCAAAGAGTCAGTATTTACAGTGTTGGCCCTTCTTTTTCAGGACCTCTGCGATTCGACTGGGCTGCTCTCAATCAACTTCTGGGCCAAATCCTGACTGATAGCAACCCATTCTTTCATAATCACTTCTTGGAGTTTGTCAGAATTAGTGGGTTTTTGTTTCTCCACCCGCCTCTTGAGGATTGACCACAAGTTCACAATGGGACTAAGATCTGGGAAGTTTCCAGGCCATGGACCCAAAATTTCAATGTTTTGGTCCCCGAGCCACTTAATTATCACTTTTGCCTTATGGCACGGTGCTCCATCGCGCTGGAAAATGCCTTGTTCCTCACCAAACGGTTGTTGGATTGTTGGAAAAAGATGCTGTTGGAGGGTGTTTTGGTACCATTCTTTATTCATGGCTGTGTTTTTGGGCAAAATTGTGAGTGAGCCCACTCCCTCGGATGAGAAGCAACCCCACACATGAATGGTCTCAGGACACAGTTACTGTTGGCATGACACAGGACTGATGGTAGCGCTCACCTTTTCTTCTCCAGACAAGCCTTTTTCCAGATGCCATAAACAATCGGAAAGAGGCTTAATCTGAGAATATGACTTTGCCCCAGTTTGCCCAATTGAACCTCTTTCCTTGAAGTTCTTGATGATCCTATAAATTGTTGATTTAGGTACAATCTTAGTAGCCAAAATATCCTTTGCCTGTGAAGCCATTTTTATGCAATGCAATGATGGCTGCACGTGTTTCTTTGTGGGTCACCATGGTTAACAATGAAAGAACAATGATTTCAAGCATCACCCTCCTTTTAACATGTCAAGTCTGCCATTCTAACCCAATCAGCCGGACATAATGATCTCCAGCCTTGTGCTCGACAAAATTCTCACCTCAATTCTCAATGATTACTGAAATGATCTCAACAGGTCCTTTAATGACAGCAATGAAATGCAGGGGAAAGTTTTTGGGGGGGGATTAAGTTCATTTTCATGGCAAAGAAGGTCTATGCAATTTATCTGATCACTCTTCATAACATTCTGGAGTATATGCAACTTGCTATTATAAAAACTTAAGCAGCAACTTTTCCAATTTCCAATATTTATGTAATTCTCAAAACTTTTGGCCACGACTGTACAGTGTATAGCTATACATTCTTGTACATTTTTTCCTAATGTGGTGTGTTTGTCATCTTGAATTTCCTTCTTGAAGATTTTTCAAGTGTAAAAGCATTTATAAATTTTGAAGACAACCAATCCATGCGGAAATATTTGACATATAAATGTCATATCTGTTCTGTGCTGCTAGAACCAGGATAATCCCAGCCTGCAGTTCTACAGGGGTTGGGCAATGAAACTGAAACACCTGGTTTTAGACCACAATAATTCATTAGTATGGTGTAGGCTTTCACCATATGGTGTAGGCCCCAAGACCAGCATCAATTCATCTTGGGAATGACAGATACAAGTCCTGCACAGTGGCCAGAGGGGTTTTGAGCCATTCTTCTTGCAGAATAGTGGCCAGGTCACTACGTGCTGCTGGTCGAGGAAAATGTTTCCTGACTCACTCCAAAACACCCCAGAGTGTCTCAATAATATTTAGATCTGGTAACAGGGCCATGGGAGATGTTCAACTTCACTATCATGTTCATCAAACCACTCTACATGCAATAGTCTTGGTGGTATGCTTCTTTGGGGCTTCTCCAAACCGTAACTCTCTCGGATGTGGGAAAGACAGTGAAGGTGGACTCATCAGAAAACATTACATGTTTCACATTGTTCACAGTCCAAGATTTTCCGACTTTTGGCATTGGCACGAGGGACCAAAGGTTTGGCTATAGCAGCCCGGCCGTGCATATTGACCCTGTGGAGCTTCCGACGAACAGTTTTGGTGGAAACAGGAGAGTTGAGGTGCACATTTAGTTCTGCAGTGAGTTGGGCAGCTGTGGTGTATGTTTTTTGGATACAATCCGGGTTAGCACCCGGACATCCCTTTCAGACAGCTTCCTCTTGCATCCACAGTTACTCCTGTTGGATGTGGTTCGTCCTTCTCGGTGGTATGCTGACATTACCCTGGATAACTTGGCTCTCACAAAGACTTGCTGTCTTGGTCACAGATGCGCCAGCGAGACGCGCACCAACAATTTGTCTTCTTTTGTCTTCTTTTTATGTGCATTGTAATATTTTAAACAAAACTGTGCTATTGCTGTGCTAATTAAACCTTTACACTCTGCTCTTACTGGTGGAATGTGCAATCAATGAAGATTGGCCACCAGGATGGTCAAATTTAGCCATGAAACCTCCAACACTAAATTGGCCAGTGTTTCAGTTTCATTGTCCAACCCCTGTATTTAATCATTTTAAATGTCCTTATTTAAAAAAAATATTTAAAAAATTTAAATGCTCTTATTCTATCATTTCCCTGCTTTAAAAATGTACATTTGACGTAAGAAAAATTATCTCCAAGTTGAATAAGATTGTTTTAAGCTTCAAAAATTCAGAAATAGACTTAATAATGTTACTTTTGTTTTAAAACCATCTAATAATACAAAATATTGGTTGAATATGCATGTATTTCATATTATTTCTACTTTTTAGGACTTTTTTTGCAGTGAAGAAATGTGATATGCAATTTTATTAGTTAAAATAGCAGAAAAAGGTTTGTGGTGTGTTTGCCAACATTTTTTGCTTTTAATAAAATAATATATAATATATTATTATGAAAATAATATATATAATTCAAATTAATTAATTTATTAGTTAATTCGCATTGCTTAGACATAGATTGTTGTGGTCAGGAATTTTAGATCGTGGCGGATGCGGATGTGCATGCTGTATATGATGATTATTGTATAAAGTACAAACAAAAGTCCGCTAATCCAAGAACTATAAACATGACCTGGGGGTACAGACTGTCAACAATGACAACAATTACAATAGAAGTTTTATTGGGAGTTACTAAAAAGCGTAATTCATACTGACCAGCCACTTCATTAGGTACACCTTGCTAGTACTGGGTTGGACCCACTTTTGCCTTTGCACTTTTCCCACTTTCCTATGAACCGTCTTAATTCGTCATGGGCTAGATTCAACAAGGTGCTAAAAACATTCCTTAGAGATTTTGGTCCATACTGACATAATAGCATCACGCAGTTGCTTTGTATTTGTCGGCTTCACATCCATGATGAGAAACTCCTGTTCTACCACATCCCAAAGGTGCTTTATTGGATTGAGATCTGGTGACTGAGCGGGCATTTAAGTACAGTGAACTCATTTCATGTTCAAGAAGCCAGTTTGAGATCATTTGGACTTGAAATGGTGTTTGATCCTGTGGTCATAAAGGGATGTACATGGTCAGCAACTGTACTCAGGTAGGCTCGGCATTGAAACAATGCTCAGGTGGTACTAAAGAAATCTTCTCCACACCATTACTGTACCACCACCAGCCTAAACTGTTGATACAAAGCAGGATGGAGTCCTGCTTTCATGTTGTTTATGTCAATCCAAATGTATCAGCAGAACTCAAGATTGATTAGACCAGGCAATGCTTTTCCATTGGATCTTCTGTCATCCAATTTCGGTGAGACTATACAAATTGTAGCCTCAGTTATCTGTTCGTAGATCAGTTTTAGAACTACAAAGACCAGGTGTACCTAATGAAGTGGCTGGTGGATGTAAATCATGGTACTAGCGAGGTATACCTACAGTAGACACAGGTGAGAGTGATTAAGTGATTGAGGCATTATTGTAGTTCTGTCCACTGTTGACTCTACCATGCTCCAAAAGCATACAATATCATTAAGAGGGGGACCTGAACAGCCAGGCAAGATTTCATAGTTGGAAAGTGCCCTTAGGCTGACAGGATTTATTGAAAGCACAACAAATTGTACCTTCAGGAAACACAATGTCCTCCACCAGGCAGTGGGGCAGAGCAATCTTATCCACATACTGTAACTGAGGGGTGGCAAGACATCCAAGCCATAGCAGGAGAACAGAGAGAGCCTCTGGAATGAAGTCTTCCACTGAGCCAGAGGAGAGAGCAACATTAAGCATTAAGGATACAGCACCTCTGGAGCAGATAGGGTTAAGGGTCTTAGGCAAAGGCTTAACGGTGGCAGCTTGGTGGTACTGGGGCTCAAACTACTGTCTTTCTGATTAGTAACTTCGTAACCTACAGCCTTAACTGAGCCCCCACTGGGCCAAAATGCTTCACATACTTCCCCTCACTGGTAGCAAGCACCAGATTTTACATGTTTTTTGTTGTGTTCCTTAAGCACTTGGTTCCACTGAGGATTGAACCCAGAACGTTCTGCGGGTAAAGCAGACATGTTGACCACTACACTATGGAACCAACAACATATACTGTTAAGCAGGGCAACATCCTCAGCTAAACAAGGAGGCAAGCAAAAATCCAAAGCCAAACAGAGAGGTAGACCAAGGTCTTCAGTAAAGGAGGAAGGGGGAACAATGTCCAAAGGCATTTGTGTTATCTAAGGCGGAATTTGTTGAAGGGAGACAGCATAAGGTCCATAGTGAGTCTTCTAATTTAATCTAGTCTTCATATTGGTGTCTTCCACAAGGTAGAGGATTAGGGTCTCATTCTCAGTAGAACAAAGAGGCAAAATTATATCCTCACCCAAGGAGGTAAAGTAACATCCTCAGTGGAGATGTTAGGTCAAGCAATACTGGGGGCACACACAATACAACGACTACAACAACAACAACATTAGTGACTTGAAACAGAGATACTAAAAAAAAACTAGAAAAGTTTGTGTGGTTGTGGAAGCTGAGACATGGGACATGCTGGGGCTGACAGGTAGTGTTGTATTATTGGCACCACCATGAAAGATGGTTATCCCAACGTACTATGGTACTTAGGTAATGGTTAATTGCACCAAGCTTCCATTCTATTCATATCATTCAGGCAGAACCTCTGTTCATCACTTATCATAACTTGATATGATAACAGTGTTTACCAGTGCCTGTTATAATGTACTGTATAGTAATAATTAATTCAGTACATAATGATACATTATACCTGAGTGTCTGTCTTAGATAACAGTGACAATTATATACAAAAAATGAATGAATAAAATTAAAAGGTTATTGTCCATATTTAAAGGGGACATGTTGGGTGTTGTTTATTCGTCTATATACTTACTTTTTATAAAATATATTGTATGACTCCTCATATACCACCCACCCACCCAAAAGAGAGTTTGCTCTGGGTGTGGTGAAAGCATACTATCTTTGGTCTACATGCGTTGCTGTAAACGTCACATTCATATTTTTAAATAGATCTGTCCTTTTGTTCTCCTCAAAAGAGCTTGATTACTCAACAATGTTCTCTTTGAAATCTGGCATGACCAATGTTACAATGCATGTTTGAAACCGACCAGAGCACCATTTTCTCAAAAGAATTCTTTACAAATGTTTTTTCTACATGTGCAGTGTTTTTATAGGGTTATTTAAATTATCATTGCTGAGAAAAAAAGAAGAAAAAAAAAGAAATCCATTTTAGAGTCTGTCAACCTGTGTTTTGTAGTTCTAGTTAATATGACACATGGGCTTAATTGTGCAATTGACATAAAAATCAACACTACCGGCAAGAGTGCAAAGATTGATAGCAGCAATATACCTTACTATATTCTACATACCTTCATAAATCTGTGATAAAGATCAGCGAATTACAATAAAAACAAGGTCAGCAACACACAGAGATATTAGAATGACACATTAGAATTGCTGGGTGGTGTCATCATCGGAAAGGCTGTTAACAAGGTAAGGTGTATGACTCATATAATATTATATACATATAAACACATGTTGTGTTTATATGTTGTGAAGTAAACATTTGTGGTGTTTAATGGTGATGTAATAGTCGGTAATTTGGATAAGTATACAATCCCCCACAGTGGGTGTGGTTAACCACTCTATAAAGGAAACTATGTCAGGAGTTTCATCAACCATTACAATGAGAGCATCAGAAAACGATTTTGTCATGCAGAACTCAGCCACTCAATGTTATGTTCTCTTTGCTTGTCTTGTCTTATTTAGTTCCAGTCTAGGTGTATCCAGAGCAGTTCAGGATTACACAGGATCAAATCAAACTCTACAGCTTGAGGCTCTTAAAACTAGCATGCTGGAGTACCTGGGGATGGACAGACCGCCACCATTTAGAGAAAAGATGTCTTATCAGAACCTAATCAGAATATACCGTCAATATCAGAACATGAGGAGGAACATGCTGCCTTCTCATAGTAGCTCCAGTTTATTTCTTCACACCAGCGGTAAGTAAAAACAGATCATTACGCAGATTAAGCCTGAACAGGATTGTTGAAACGACTGACATCTCCACTTAACATTCTTGTAGTCAAGGACTAGTCTTTTGCAACATAGCGTTGAACGACTTTACATGAACCAAGGTAGTTTTTGAGCTATTTCAATAGAACGTATGGATAAGATGCATTATAAATCAGTTTCAGTAACACTGAACACTGCAACGTATGAATAACTAGTACAGTATTTAGTAAGTGACATTTTTATTTGCCTATCAACTGTTATGCTTGGAGTGCATTAATGGCACAAAATGTATTTTATGATACAGTTCTAATAGAAATAAGATGTGTAAATTGTTTCCTCTCGAGCTCTCCTACCAGTACTAGTGCTCTAAAATATTTATTATGTTCACATGGCAAAATTTGCAGTGAAAAAAAAAAAATAACATCAATCTATGACACCATTTTAATTTGTATCTTTCCTTACAGTGCAGCCTTTGAATTCTCAGCAGAAAGGTCCTGATTCAAAGACTCAGTGGTTCAGGGCTGTTTTTCACAGGGAGTCTCATATAACAGACGGGTTTTTCTTGGCACAAGCACAGCTGCGACTTCAAAGACCTCTGGATAACCGTTTTGACGAACCAGTCTGCCATCAGAAAATTCTGGTTAGCATACACATAACCTCCCATTCCTATATGAAGAAAGTCTTTCATTCAAAAAAACTTCAATCAACAGGCCACAATGTTACAATGGATGTGACTTTTGCAGTTAACAGATGGCTTATGAAGACAAGTGATGCTTTACTAATTGTAGACGTTGGCTTTGTTAGAAACAAAGAAGGAGAAACCGAATCCACTCCGCAGATCTGTTTGGAACTTACACTAATGGATGGTAAAGTGAGAAAACCTCGTTCTACTTATGGAGAAAGTGTTGAGCATGACAGCAACTGTGGTCGGAGGTCACTGAGTGTTTCTTTTGAGGAGATTGGCTGGTCAGACTGGATTGTGGCTCCTGCCGGCTATACAATGTACTTCTGTGATGGCTCTTGCCCACACAATTACAAACCAGCTAGTATGCACACTCAGATCAAGTCACGACTACATCGCTTGACCAAGGGAGCGACGCCTCGCCCATGTTGCGTGCCAGCTGAATACGAGCCCATGATTCTCATGCACTATGATAGCCAGGGCAAGTTGAAGCTAACATCCTTCAATGATTTGATCGTTACCAAATGCCACTGCGCCTAAAGGTTTTTTAGCTGGAACACAGTTACAGTTGTGGAGTAAATTTCTCTGCGCTTTTAATGTGCAACAATGCCGTACACGGACATGGTTACACTTCTAACATTTCTCAGATGGGACTGTTCTTCCTTCAGGAAGAAAACGCACCAGGATACTCAGTATTAAAAGAACAGAAATGCCTTTCTTTTAGATGTAGAGTTGAAATTATTTATTATAACTTATTAATGTTATTTTGTATTCTTGTCTTTTCTTATGCTATAGTTGAGTAAACTGTTGCATTTAGTATTTACAAAACAGTATCTTGAATTATTTCGTTAAACGTAATTAAGTTATTTCTGCTTGCTGTGTATTTACGATGTGAAATATCACTTTGATTCTTCTGTACATCCTATTTTTATCAAATCATTTTAATACTTTTGTGTATAATGGTACTCTTACGTAAGTGTAACGTAAGCTGATTTTAAGTAAACAATCTGTTATGATAATTTTTCAAGGTCAGGGAGTGCCGCAATCAGGGATATGACAAACTCTTTTACAGTACAATAACCTTGAATATATATATTTCTATCACACATGGCCTTGACTAATAAGTGAACCAACAAAGGTAAAGGCAGAGAATGAGGCACATAGTCAGTGTCACTGGAGCTAAACATTTTAATAAACAAAGACAGTGAAAAGGTCACTGGAACCCAAGTATTCAGAGTAAACATTTTACAGAGACAATCACTTCAAGAAAGCAGTAATAGTAGAATAGAAACATCATTTAGAGCAGTCATACTGCAGCTGTGGCCTCACTTTATCATTGTCCGACCTCACAACATTGAATACTGCTAGTGTCCCAATATACACACTGTCTGATACAGCAACAAATTATTATTAAACACCACTTCTTTTTTTTTTTTTTTAACACTTCATGTTTGTTATGTCAATCACCACAAGTTCATAAAATGTGACGGTCCATCCTGTCACTGGGTGATGACGATCATTCTGTCATTTTCATTAGTCATTTTCCAATCACAGGCATTTCCGAGGTCATGGACCTTCTGGCCTACGTAGCACGTTCCTTCAAGCACATTCAGCTTCTGTGACATCACATGATTGGATGTGTCAACGAATGTGGTATTTGCTCAAAAGTGTCTCAAAAGAGGTTTTCCAGTGAGTAGATGTGCTAAACAGTATATCTATTTACTACTATACATGAAAGCCATACACTTGACATGTATTACTCTACTGACCAGACATCTGATTACAACAAATTGCAAATTTTTCAGTCCCATCTGTGTTAACTAAATATGCAAAACTGCTAAATAAGGTAAATTTTTAGCCAAAAATGTGTAAGAATTTAGGACCATTCAATGGAAAATATTTGCAACATTTTAAACTTCTGCAAATGTCAGCGTTCTTATCTTAAATCTGCATGTTGTTATTGTATTCTTTCATTGTTTCTGCATTTAATTTATTAAATAGTCATTTTCCAGGTGAGACTTCATTCTAGTTAAGCAGACTTCTCTACTAGGCGTCTACTCTCTGATGCAATACAAACTTCCCCACATGCTACCACCATGCTTACCACTATAGGTTTTTTTTTTTTTACTTTCTTTGACCGCTTTTTTATATGGTATGGAATACATCCAAGTGTCACTTTTGACTATAATAGCCAATAGTCGTCAATGTTTTTATTTTTTCAAACCATTAATATTACCTAGTAAAATTAACTGAACAGAGTAAAATGCTGTAGTCTTGATCACAGAATTTTTTTTTTCAAAATACATTTTTGTAAAAATGTTTTTTTTTTTCCTTTCTAAAATATTTTTGCATAGAAAAATAACTCCATTTTGGTGTGAGGCTATAATGTACGCTGTATCAAAATGAAGAAAATATAAAAGGGTTTAAATAAGTTCTATGTGCAATATAAGCTTAATGACAAAGTAAAATATAAAGTGGATGGACACTTATGTCCATAGTTAGCCAAAGAACACGAAAACTTTAAAACCGATTACGTGTATTACTGGTCATTGTAATAACTACCCATTTGCAGCTGATATAGCTTTTTGAACCTCTACCAAAGCTGATTATTGATGGGGGTTGGTAATTAATGCAAATTGATCATGGTTATAAAAGGGTGTTCAAGATAAAACCGGGGCATTTGATTGTGCAGAATAAATGAACGCAGTTGTGAAAACTACTTTCATTATACCTCTATATAATCTCCTGGTATATTAATGTGTTTATCCCAGCGCTTCACTAGTGCTTGGATAACATCAAGGTAGAAAATTTTCTTAGTACCCTGAATTTACCATCATCGTCTTTTATGGACGTAAGTTCTTCTTTACAACATTTGCACCATTTAAATGTTTTCCTGCTTACTAAGCGTCTCATCACTATACTGTGATTGACGTCTTTTGTCAGTTTAACTCTTCATTCAAAAGAAATGTCATTACAAGTCCTGGTTTGACATGAACATTCCTTGTAAATAGTGAAAGACCACCATCTGGTGGTGAAACAGGCAGTGACACAGGGATCCGCTGCAGATCTTTCTTCTGTAGCTGAATTTCCACATTGAAACTAAATTGTAACTTTTGTTTGAAAAAGCTGGTACTGGTGTGCGCATGGTGAAGGATCGCATCAGGTATCCCACCAGTGTGATGTCACAAAGTAATGCATGACAAGGGGGACAGTACTATTGAAAAAAGGGTCTTTGCTTGACAATATCTTTAACCTTGACTTTTTTTTTTTTTTTTCAATTAAAATAGCATTGAATATTGGGTCTCAAAGCACATGTCAAGTGTTTGTATCTTATGCAATATAATCATCAGTGGAACAGGTAGGGTCATGTTGAAAAGTACCCCACTTTTAATTATAAGGGTTTTTTTGTGTGTAAACATAATAAAAACCATCGGGTCTTAGTATTAGGTAAATACAACCTCAGACAACAACAACATATACTTTTTTTCACAGTGCAATTATCAAAAAAATTAAGCATTAAATGAAATTAAAATTAAAGCCACTTTGGTCTCATGTGTCAATAGGAAATTGTTTTAGTATTGTGGTTTGCTCAGATGCAGTTTTGAGAACCTCAGTTGTGCTTCCATGTTCTTTTTAAATAGAAGAGGCTTTCTCCTGGCAACTCATCCAAACAAACTGAACATGGACAGTCTTCTTCTAATTGTGCTGTCATGCACTTTTTACTCACATGCTCAGTGAGGTATGTAGGGTCTCTTGCGTTTTTTTTTTTTTTTTGTATTTCTCTGAGCATTGCATAGTCTGATCTTGGGTTGACTGTGCTGGGACGTCCACTACTAGAAAGATTGGAACCTGTCTTGAATGCTTCCTTCTTGTGAATATTTTTTCTCTGTAGGATATTGAATTTCTAATTGTTTGTAAATGGTTTATAACCCTTTCCAAATTGATGTGCAGTAATGATTATTTCTCTAAGACCATTGCTTATTTCTTTCCCTCCCACGCACCTGAAGGCACCAGACAAGCAATCTGCCAAAACTTCTGCTTATATAGAATTTTGCATATTAATCAGGGGCTAATGATTAGCAGCACCTGGCTTAAATCTTATGGAAGCAATAATAGGGTACTTAGTATTGCCCACAGTTTTTTTCCTTTTTGATTGAATTTATGTTGAATAAATAATGGCACAGTGAAAAAAATAATATTTTGTTGTTTGTCTGATGTATTATTTGCCTGATACTAAGACCCACTATGATTAAATATTATATTGTGTTTTACACAAAAACACAAACTTTTGAACATTTGAACATATCAGACACACACTTTCACAAACCAGGCTTTGAGCAGGTGACATGTGGAATACTGCCTTTATCACTCATCAAAACACTTTGAATAATTAGTAATGCACTATGGTCTGGTCAGTATTTAGTGGTCATGATCTGGTCAATATTCAGTGTTCCAAACAGGGTAGGTATGGCAGGAAATTTTTGAGAATTCCTTCTAAATGCTAGCACTCAAAGTGCATTGCAAAGTGAAAATGGCAACGCTGAAAGTGCAGAACTTGCTTGAAACACTGGATGAACGTACTATATGCCAGGAACCCCTTAAAAGTTCCTTTGGAATTGTCACACTTTTTTACAATGAACCTCATGCACCTGTATGGTAGCCAGAATTATAGCAAGTGGAATAATTAAAAATATATATGGTTAAACAATAAAGTAATGTTATGTTATCCCAACATTATTTTTTAATTAAGCATCTAGTTACGAGTGTTAAATTAAGATGTCAAATTAATTATTTTACTAGTAAAAAGTAGAAATGATTATTTTGCTCAAATTATCTTGACACTTCTTAAAGTCCATCCTTTGGATCAGTTCAATCACTGGTTCCCTGGAAGTTTCACTGGTACATTTATTTCTTATGTATATACATATAAATTGTACTCTGGTATATAAATCAGTACGTAAATTATTGTACTTGATCCCATTTAAGTGTAAATCATTAGTCTTTGCTTGTAATATTTTAACTTTTCAATAAACATCTGATTTACATTAAAAGATTGGATTTAGTGCCTGAGCTGATGTGAGCGATTGCCCTTTTGTCTTATTTACATGTCACCATGTTACTGTCCCAATACTTTTGGAAGTTTATAGTTTTGGAAAAGTTTTCAAATTTTAAAAACACATCATCCCCAAATTCCATATTGTGCAAAAGTTCTCCAAGAAAAATATCATTATAGTCCTAAAGCATGTAATGACAATACTCAGCATTCGCATGTGAAACTTTGCCGGGACTTGGAGATAGTCAGCGTGGCTCCTATCAGGCGTAACATCACCCCACCACTGATAAGGCACAGGTCCAGATAAACCTCATTTTGCACTTAAATGCACTGCGAATACATACACAATAGACTAATTAGGTTAAAAAAAATCTCTACTTCTTATATAAAGAAGTGCCAAGTCTGCCGTCTTAATCAGGAGTGTTACTGAAGCTGACTGTCCTATGACATAACTCTGATGAAGACTGCAAGCTTGGTAGTTTAAAAACTCATACAGTATTCATACAGTATATAAACTATATATATACAGTATATAAACAGTTAGTACCATCTCCTTGCACCTCCAGGGCCAGGTTCAACTACCAATGTGCGACACCCACTGGCACGTGATTTATTGAGTTTTTCGACCCCCGTCTTATTCAGGTTGACTCCCGACTGCATGCTCCAGTACATGCGATAAAAAGATGATGGCACACATTTTTTTGTTTGCTGCAGGTGGATAAATTTAAGTTTGGCTTTTTATTTCATAAATACGAATAGGACTCAAATAGACATTGGGTATTTTATTTGAAAGTAACCTTGAACCCAGCATGTTTTTTTTTTCGGAGTTCAAAATGTTTTTGTTGCATGCAGAAATTAAATTGTGTTTTTTCTGTAGCAGTTCATTGATTTCATAAATGCAACACTATAGTTTTTTGTAGTGTTATCTTTATTTTAGATGTCTAATTTTGTGGCTCCCGGTGTTTTCTTTCCTGTGGGAAACGGCTCTTGAGTGTTTATGGTTGCCGACCCCTGATCTATGGGGTTAACAATTACACAAAAGACATGCTTACATAAATAACTTACTCTGCCAAAATTCACTGAGCTGCAATACTTCCCCCCATCTTATTTTGTGACTATCCGAATCTTTAGCTGTGTTTCATTAGACCTTTGAGTACTGTAATATTAACATTGGTGCTGAATGTTTGTTGCTAGGTTAATCCATTATTGAATCAAACAGATCACAACATGCAATCTATTGTATTCATCAGGAACCAAGTTCAAACAAATTTACTGTTGAACATGTTAAGTCCTTCAGCTTGTTAAACCTGTGTTGAGAATAAAAGAATTACCCTATGGGCAGAGAGCAACAAAGAATTAAGTCTTCTGATAATTAAAACAGCCTCATTGATCATCAATTATAATATTTTATCTATGTTTATGAACATGAAAGCTTCACACAGCATATATACTGTTTAAATATGGGGCGTTAAGGTCAAACCGGGATTTGAGATAAAACTTCTCATGAATGAATGAAGGTGTAAAATGGATTGACATTTACAGAGGCACAGTACAGTGATGAGACTCAGCCACAGTAAAACATCTGAATGGTGCAAATGATTTAAAGAAGGACATACGTACATCTGTAAATAACAAACTTGGCGAAGGTCATTTATCGAAAAATTCATTCATTCATTTTTCATACCTCTTATTTTGTGTCATGGGGTCATGGGGTGCTTAGAGCCTATCTCAGGGAGGTCAAGGAACAAGGTAGAAGGGTGGGGAAGATGGAGGGACAACCCACTGCAGGGCACAGTCGCCCATACACCCAATATTACACGATAGGCTATTTAGAAACTCTAATCAGGCTACCAGACGTTTTTGGACTGGGAGGGGTAAACGGAGTACCCAAAAGAAAACCCACTAAGCACAGGGTGAACATGCTGTTATGTGGGAGAAGTGTTGCATCTAAATATTGAAGAATAAGTTACACTATGATTTCAAAGCATTATTATATCATTCACTCAATTCAAGGTGAAGTGTGACATATGGAATGTATGAATATGTGAAGAGCATTACAGTACGGTAAAATGGAATGTTTTATTGCCACAATTTTCATGCTTCCTTGCAAGTGTCGCCACTGGCCTGCTCATCTTCAGAACTAGATGTGCCTGCGACTTCCTTCACGTGGAATTTAATTGCACGCTCATAAGCATTTTTCTTTTTTACGCCATCTGTTGAATTTTGGAATTAAATAAAATTTTCTTTTACCATGAAATACGTGGAATGAAGGTGTGAGATTGTGTTTAGTAAGTAGATTTAAATTGCACACTGATAAGCATGTATTTAAAAATGTAGAGTACCATCAGTTGAATTTTGAGAAGATTTTTTCAAAGTCAATTTTTATGATATAAGGGGGGGAGGGGGTTCATTTACATTTCAAAGTAATATATTTTCTCTTCCAGTGGGCCGATTGCAATGAAACAAAGCCTATATGTTACCTCAAGCTCGACCAAATTCACCTGTGAAACCCCATTAAAATTCGTTCAGTAGTTTTTTCGTGATGTTTGCACAAACAAACAGACAAACCCATCAGACAAAAAAAAAATCCAAAAACCATCTTCTACTCCCCCCCCCAAATAATTTTTTCACAAATATCTTCAATGTACAGTTTTGTTATATAGATTTGCTGTCATGTGACAATGTCCAATGTTAAAAGTGCTACACAAATAAAACCGACTTGATTTGGTTTTAATTGAATTGAATTTTGGTTATTGCATACTAGCCCCTAGTATTATATTATACTATGCCCCATGACATTACTGCAAAATAAACATACAAGTAATTTTATCTGTATCTATTCTGTTTAAATTTTGCAGTCAAGGCACACAAGTATATATAAAGCATACATTCCCAAAAAGTTTCTTTTATGGTTCTAGTTTTAAACCCTAACCCTGGATCAAAATTTTTTTTCAAAAAAGCATCATCGGTTATTATTATAAATATATAAATTATCATATATCCACGTTATAAAGTTTTGTCCAAAACGAAAACATAACCATTAGCTTTCTGACAGGCTGTCAGTGTTTACCGCATTCATTCTATCAATAATATTTCTTGGAAAAAAAAAATCTGGACTTTACCATATAACTATATATTTAAATTCATAACAAGATGAGAGAAAACTCATTTAAATTACTGTATAAATATTATGCTGTCAAATGTTTTATTTCTCTGAGATTTAAAAAGGACATTGACATCAATTGCTCCTTTTGTAACTCTGTTCCTGAAACCATTGTGCATGGTTTGTTTAGATATTCATGTTTTAATACAAACTTTGTTTTTTGCTTTTCTTTCAAAAATATCTTTTTGGTTTCTTTGACCGCTAGAAGGCGGGGGAGGATACATTTTTGTTTGTTTGTTTTTTAGGTGCTGCCATCAAGGGGTCACTGCAGCAGACCATCCAATCCACACAACTTGGCGCAGGTTTTATGCTGGATGTATTTCCTGACACAACACCATTTTTTTATACATGCTTGTGACCTGCACTGTGGGTGGGATTTGGGCATTAGGTGGGAACTGAAGCTGGGCCTTCCGCATGACAGGTAAGAAACCTAACACTGAGCCACCAATGCCCACTGGAGAAGGAGTAATCATTTATAATGAAATAAATATTTATAAATGCTATCTATTTATTCATAATTTTAAATGTAATTGTATATCCATGTTTTTTGTATTCAAAAAAAAGTTTTAAGTAAAAAAAAAAAAAAAACACCAAAGCCGATAAGATTTTACATTTATGTGAGTCATATGGGATATATCGTTAGTTTTTACTTCTAGTGAACTAAAATACCCTTTACTTTGAATCAGTGTCTCAAATCGTTTGAGCAAATAGAAAGAAAATAAAGAAAACTTTAAGAAATTAAAGTTCAGTTCAGTTCAGCAGTGCTTCACTGGCATGAAGCTGGAAATCATGTTGGTGTCAAAGCAAATAGCGCAGTTAGAGTAAACTGAAAGTTATACAAATACTACACATCTATCTGCATTTATTCATCAACATAACACAATAAAAAACAAATATGAAACATAAAAGGCAAAAAAAGAATAAGTAAACAAACAGTAACAAAATAAATAAGGGCAGATAAATATTTGAACATATTCCGTTTAGTGTATATTGTGTATAGTGAATATTTTACCCTGCTGTGAGCGAGGAACAGTATGTATGTAGAATGCATTCTTACGTCACAAATATAATGTACACTACACACTGCGCCATTTGGAACACAACCACTTCAGCGTAGTCGCCTACGTTGAACAATGAGCTATGCGCGCGCTTACGTAATGACGTTTTTAGAGCTCCGATTTCCCATAATGCATCGAGGAAACATTTTGATCCAATTCGCTTCATGAGCTCGGGGAGGCACTCACCGCTATGAAGCGAAAAGAAACGACAACTGGCGAATCTTCATTATTCGACTGAAATGATTTAGGAGTTCTTAAGCTAATAGTCCTATCAGAAACATGCGGATAAGATACGTCTCGAAAATCCAAAAAGAGCTGTAGTTTCTGCAGTGTACGTATCCTTAAGCTCGGAGGATTTTCCCCCGTCGGCCGCTTCGCACCGACCAGGCAATGACAACGGCCTCCGCAACCCCGCAGCAGATGAGAGAGCGGCTGCTGCAGGCCATCGACAGCCAGAGCAACGTGAGTAGCTCGTTAGCTAACTAGCGGCACCTTGTTGTTTTGCGTTTTTTGGCAACGTCAACTTGTTTAATGTTTTATTTTAGTAAAATACCTAGAAGGCAAATTACCTCAACTTGCCGAACAAGACCTCGGTGTCAGTAACGGCTCGTTTTATTGTGAAATAAGATGGCCGGTTAAACTGCACAGGCAGCCGGCTAACTGTTAGCCGAAGTTTAGCGACGAATCGTTTAAAGTTGTTCGTATCGTAAGCAAGTATGCCAAAACAAGTAGTTTTATTATGTCAAACTTTCACACACACCACAATTGTGTCAAATAACTAGTTGTATTGTTGAATTAATAATAAAATCCGTCATCTTCTCGCGCACAAGTTAGACAGCAGTCAGCGTTAGCTAGCTCTGAGCTAACCGCATCCTATCACACGGAGCTGCAGCGAGGTGCAGGTCATCAGCTAGCCCCTCACAGCAAAGTCAAAATTGGTCTTATTGTAAATGCAAAATAAAACGTGACATTCAGAACCTCGGTTCAGGTAAACGTACATTAATGAAAACAATTTGTAGATATTATTATTCAGGATAATTTAACATTAAGAAGGCCATTAATGCCAGCTAGTCATGTTGAGGCTGTTCACATGGAGCTCCAGATGAGTTGAAGCTAATTCTAGTTGAAGCGAGTCTGTACTGCACATTCTTACACATTCAGTACAAATATTTATTTATTCACTGACATTCAGTGTCCGATAACTACAGCATCAAGTCCTGTCGGATATTTAACGTATATATATATATATATATTTTTTTTTGTAATATCGGGTACTAACCCGTTGTCGTGCTTGGACCCCTGACTGTCTTGCCATGCAGTGATTAATCACTGTAGTGACATTATTAACCCTGGAGTTAACTGGAACTTTATTGTGCACATATCCACACTGTATATGATCAATTAAGTTGAATTTCTTAAACATAAATGGACTGTGAATGGCCTAGCTCTCTCAAGCTAGATTCCCCTATTAGTCTATTCTCTTGATAGATGTGAACACGGTTCAGATAAGCAGTTTGTCTACAGAGTGTGTTTTACACCAAGATCCTACATCTGCATTTACCCGTTTAAAGCTGTTTCTCTACTCAGCCAAGTCACTTCATTTAGCAAAACATAGCAGTTAAAGGCAGTAGGTGCAATCCATTGTTTATTTACTGTAGGACTGTGCACGGTTACAGATAAAGGGTTACCATGATAATGGTCCCTGAAACTAAAAAGAATTTCTAATAATACAGTTGTCACCTTTAGTCCAAGTCTGGTCAGGGTCATGGGGGATCTAAAGCATGTCTCAGCAACACAAGGCAAGCCATTCCATTGCAGCATGCCATGCATACACACTGTCACATTAGGCATGATGGATTTGTATCTAGCGGAACCATTTCTCCCCTCTCCCCACTCCCTTGATGGTCAGAGTACACATTATTTTTTGCTCTCCATTTTAGACACAATTGTGTATTTACACTCTCCGATACAGCAGGTGGCAGTACGCACCTACTTGGTTTGTCTATCCATCCATCCATCCATCCATCCATCCATCCACCCACCCACTCCTCTAGGAACCCCTGTAGTCCAACGATCCTGGGGGCGCTAATGTGAAAATGCCCTTACACACCATAACACCTTGGGCTTGTTTATCATGGCCGGTCAATTTAACGGGTTGTAAATTATTTTGTATTACTGCTTTCATAACTTTAGAGACTGCAGGTCATTGCTGTATGTAGTTATGCAATGTCATTGATCAAGTACACTTTGTTTGTAAACAGGAATCTTTGTAAACATTTCTTGTTACACATCATGTCAGTGGCCAAACTCCAGCCACTAGTTCAGGGCCTTAGTGGTTAAGTCCTGTTTGTACCGATTTTTAAAAAAAAAAATTTTTGATCCACACCAGCTGAGTGAGCTTTAAGACCAGTTCCTGCTTTTGCTACTGATCTTGGATAGTCATACGTATAATTGTGGTTTATCCTGGTGTACGTGTAGTGATCGGCAGCTTGCATAGTGGAGTTGTAAATGTGATTAAGCTATCGCTGACAAGTAAACTTGAATATTTTCTGATTAGTTGTGCATGTAAAAATCAGTACTATTACTACCATTTCTTTTCTGTTTGGCCATTTGGTTTTCTTGTCAGTTGTCTAAACTCTATGCACTGTGTACAGAGCACAAGAGTACAGGAGTGCACATCATAGTACAGTTGGGCTGCATTCAATAACGAGTGTTTGTGAAAGGTTCCCAAGCATGTGAGAGTTCAACAGTCTATTGAGCTGCTTATATTTGCGAGCATTCTCATTAGTGAACGCAGCCCTATTGAGTTAACACAGATGTTTTTGTATTTCTTCTCCGGGTAGGCAGACGCAGCAGAGAAGAGAGTTTATAGCAGGGTTAAAGATCGCTGCATTTGTTTTTGTGGGGGATGTTTGCCACTGACGACTGTCTGCATAATATTAGTTCCAAAATAAAAATGTTAGGCGAATTGGTAACTGTTTCAGTTGCCATCTCGAGCCCTGCACCTGTAAGCATCATCCGCACGTCTCTGTAGGGATCTGTAGGCCCTAGCAGTGCACTGTAGAGCTTTTTTATTTTATTTTTTATTTTATTTATTTATTTTAAGTAGTCTGCATTGTCCATGTCCTTGCTGTACCAAATCATTGGCTTTTCTCTTCCTTAATGTGGTGGTGTTTTATTTCACCTTAGCTCTGCTATAGAAGTTTGGTGGTATGCTGCAGCAAGCCTCAATTTTTTAACCTGCAGCAATTACTATGAAAGATTTGTGTCTAAGTGAAGACCTGCCAAGAAAATCCCAGTTCTATACTCCACTTAAACTCTTTAGAAACCATATGAAAATTTAAAGTCTCAATTATTCATGCAAAATTACTACATGCATTCATGACTGGTCCATGGCATGTGAGCATGTCTTATGGTGGCACTGAACTGAAAACGTAACGAGAGAACAATGAGAAACTTGCATATGTAACATTTGTAAGTACAAAACATAAATACACAAGAGATGCAAAAAGAGTGATCCTTAAGTGAAAAATGTAAAAACAAAACAAAAAATGTAAAAACCATTTAATCTTGCATCATAAAAGTAAACAAACAAATAATATAATAAGTAGTGTAAGTGTAGCTTTGTTTGATATTGGATTTTTTTTTCCACATTGTATTATTCAATTTAAAACTGCATAATGTAAAACAAACACTTTTTGGAAGCTATGTCCAACAATGTTCATTTGATGGAACTTTAAAAGTCTCTCACTGTTTATTTAACAGATATAAATTTCAGGTGCAGCATGCATTAGTTTGCACAGTTGCATTAATTTTTGTCTTAGCTCGTGTACATGATGGAGTGAAACCACTCCATTAAGTCTTCTCCAGCACACCCCAAAGTCTTGCAATAGTGGCTAATTCATCTGTCCATTGTCGTCTTGGAATATACCCATGCCATCAGTAATGAGGAAAAACTCCATAGATGTGATAACCTGGTTTTTCAGTACATCAGACGTTATTTACCGATTTCAATAGGAATCTCCATAGATGTTTTAGTTGCTTAATGCAGGCCTAGAGGGACCCTTCTAAAAGATAGTAACATCTTTTCCATGACCACAGGATAAGTCTCCTGACATTGTTGTTTAAGAAATGGGAAGCTATGTACTGCATCAGTTATGGTAAAATTGTAATAATATTAATTACAATAGTAAATATGCAGTCAGTCTCTTAAGAATTAGTTTTTTGATAATTCAAACTATGCCTTTTTTTGGCCAGGCAGTGTAGTTGATGAATTGGAAATTCTTGTTGAGGTTTTCTTAGCTGTTACTGGTGTGAGGTGGGGAATTACATATCAACCTTGACTCGCAGCATGTTATCTTGAACTGTGAACTGTGGTAAATGTGAGAAAACATTAGTAAATTATGTAGTCTTATTGCAAATTGATTGATATTGGGCACTGGTAGTTCAGTGGTTAAGGTGTTAAACTGTGGATCAGAAGGTCCCAGCACTACCACAAGTTGGGCCCTTGAGCAAGGGCCTTAACCATAGATGCTCAGATGTATGAGAAAACGTAAGTTGCTCCGGATAAGGGCGTCTGCCAAATGCCGTAAATGTAAATTATACTTTAATGTTTATAGGACTGGCGTGCTTAGAGTTTAGGTAGGAAGGTGCCAGTCATATAAACAAACCCATCCTAATTATTCACTTTTTAATAGTCTAACTATTTTTCTGACATGATAGGCCTATTTAAGCTTCATGGGTCAAGATCTTTTGTAAATTGTTTTTTATTTAGACATTTGTGATCCTTAAATATAGTAAGCCAACCCATTGTAAATCTGTAGGCCTACTCCTCTAGCATAAACCTGTTAGTGTATGCAGATAGATTTTATTTCACATTAACATAATTAAAATGTTTACTGTTTGCCTTGACACAAAGCAAGGGCTTAATGGCAGACAGGACCGAACTCGGATCAAAACACCGGTGCAAATCATTCTGAATTTATTTGTAGGTTATGTAGACTTAAAAAGACACCCTTTTTTGCAGTATCTTTAAATGACAACTTGTACAAATGTATGTCAGTGTTCTTGCAGAGATTATTCACCAAGTGTGTGATCGCTGGTATGTCTGGTAATATAGTCACCAATAGACTTCACCAGATATTGTGGCAATTAAATATAATGTAGGATGCTGTTATGATGGATCACACAAGCCTGTTGGAGTGTACAGCAGATTTCCTCATAATAGTCAAATTTCCTATCAAATAAGTGATTCTTCAGGTGCAATAGGGCCAAAATGGTCTGTTTATTTTTGCTCCCGTAGGGGAATTGCATCCTGAGGAATTCACACTTAATATTTAGCACTTAATACAGCTAGCTCACATTGATTTTCATTCTAAGGATGTTTCCGGTAAAATACATTCTTTTTATCCCTCAACTAAGTGTTATTTGCCATGTTCAAGCAGACAAATAGTGTGATACACACAATAAAACATTCAGGTACATTTCTAGGAAATATAGGCAATGTGGAATGACTTGGAAGCAATTTTTAAGAAGACATAGTATTGTTCAAGATTATCTGAAATTGCTCCAGTGTCTGCTTTTGAATATGGGTTTTGCCAGGCAGCTGCTCTCTTTACAGTAGTGCAGACCATAGTGACCTGCTTTTGACTGAGTGACTAACTGTTGTATAATTAGTAATAGGTTTGTGAACAGCAGTTTGCTCAGTGTGGCTGAGATGATGATGATGATGTGTTAAATGAGAGCTTCCGGTAACGCTCAGAACTTTTTCATAAATGATCAAATGATTATTGCAGGGCTAGTCTGGCCCTCCACAAAAAAAGCAAAAGTAAATTTGACTCCATATAACTGGTAATTAAATGTAGAAGCCGTGTACACAGATTTCTAAGTACACAGTTTTAAACTTTCTGCTCCCTTTAAATAAGGAAAATGGGCTTAACTTTTTATGTTTAGGGTCAGTGTAGATTCCATTACGGTCAGAGAGCTACTACTTAGTGCTTGTCACCCCTGATTTAAGCATGCACTTCATAAAAATAAAAAAAAAACCTGCAATGGTCGTCAAGCTTGTGTGTTTTTGTTGTGCATCTCATTCTAAAGTTGGTCCCCACTCACTTGGTGCCTCTACTCTTTTGAGAAGGCTGTTCACCAGATTTTTTTTTTCCTACATTAGATCATTAGGTCACGAGGTCAGGCATGGGTGTTGGGTGGCATTCCACTTCATCCTACGAGTGTTTAGTGGGTGTGAGGTCAGGGCTGCATAGGCTATTTCATTTGCGCCTTCATGGACCTCGGTTTTTTGTGTTATGTTTTAACTTAATTTAAGGGAAATCATAATTCTTCAACATGGAGTGACATTCAGTGTAATCTGGGGCTTTTAGTTTTATGGCAACAGTATAGTGAAGGTCCTTTGATCGGCATTATGGGCAGGTGTCCACATACTTTTGGCCATATAGTGAAAATAAATCTAGCAAGCTGTTGTAATGGATTGCAGCGTTTCGCATAGGAAAAAATTTCACGCATGGTGGCAAGATGATTAAAATTGTACTCCAAGTAAACAGATTTCAAACGTTAGTTATCAAATACAGTTAAACCTCAGATAGCGAGCATAGTTCATTCCAGAAGCGTAATCCAAAGCACTCGTATATCAAAGTAATCAAGGGAATTTACACATAAGAAATAATGGAAACTCAGATGATTTGTTTCACAACCCAAAAACATTCATTTAAAAATGAAAAGAATTGTAGATGGTGTGGGGGAGCTAGAAGAGGAGGAGGGCGGGGAGGGGGGGTTATTGTGTAGGACGACGTTTATACGTACACACGCACACAAATGGAATCACTGCTGTTGGCTAAACTGGAAATAATTTATTTTTATGTGGCTTTAACAAGGGACCTCTCAAATGACGTTTGCTTTTACCTTCTTTTGAGAATTTTGTTGTGATCACCTCACGCTCGGCAGACGCAGCGTATATATGTACTGCTCATGGTGCAAAACCTCGCTCGTTTATCAAGTTAAAAATAAAAAATTTGTGCTCATCTTGCAAAACACTTGCAGACAAAGTTAATCCAAGGTATTATTATATTAACAAACAGATGAGATTGTAAAAGGCAAGCTGAGGAAAATCTAACAACCATTAAACCCACTTTGAGCAGTACAATAAAATGCAGCAAACAAAACTGACATTGTTTTACAGCTATTATAGGCAGTTCATTTTTGCTGTACTTGAGGTGTCGTGTGTTTTGTATCTTTTGTTTTTCGACAACATGGACAGACTCAACTGGGCTGATGGAGAGAGACAGAGGGAAAATGAAAAAGCCCTGCCCACTAAGAACAGTGATGGGTTCACTTAGTTGAAGGTGAATCAGAATTTTTCTCTTTAAAAAAAAAAAAAAACATTTCCTGGATATTGTATATGATTTAGGAGGCAGGGAGCTGCTATTGATGTATGGATTGTCTGTATTAGCATCTTTGCCTCTCTTACTTTCTGTAACTGCTCTAACATTCACAGTTTGTTATTCACTAAATGAGCACATTTATGTACAACACTGTTCCTGGGCATGTTGTTTTATACCAGAGCTGTCAGAAGCAAATCAGACTGAAGGCAGGAGGAGACGGAGTGGCATCTGGCAGACTTCCTAACGTAAATGCTAAATTCCAATTGAGTTTATGCTGGAGGGGATTAAATAAAAAAATAATTGCCCGTCGTGTAGGCATGGTGGGGGATCTTGTTAGCATGGTGGTCCGCTATCCCTGTGCTATTGTCAAGTCAAGTAGGCTTTGTCATTTCAACCATATACAGTTCAGTACTCGGTGCAACAACGTTCCTCCAGGACCAAAGTTTTTAGGGGAAGCCCTGGATTAGCTAACTTTGTTGTGTGTTTGATGTATCAGCAGCTTTAAGATATATGCCATATATGTCATTTCTGAACCACATGTTCTTCAGTGGCTAAAGTCTATTATGTGAAAGCTCTCACTGTATGGTCTTTGATTGACCTGGTGTGAGTACTCATGGTACGTAAATACAAGCTCCTTGAATACAGTGGAACCTTGGATTGCGAGTAACGTGGTTTACGAGTGTTCCGCAAGACGAGCAAAGATTTGTAATAAATTTTGATTTAAAAAAACGAGTAAGTGTTTTCAACCCCCTCCCCTGCGCGCACACAAACTCAGCTCTGTCGCAATTCTTTTCAAAGGTAAGGTGCTGTTTCATTTGTTTTAGTTTTTTTTGTTTTTTACTTTACAGCAGTGATTCCGTTAGAATGCGCTCATGCCAGAGTCATTAGAGAGATTTTTTTCTGTTACAACAGTGCTTCCATTGTGTGTTTGTTGTGAAACACACACATACGGCACCTGCACACGTAAACGGAAACACTTACCTGTCATGTTTTTTTTTTTTTTTTTTTTTTTTTTTTTTTAGGTAAAGTGCAGGTTAATCTGTTTTATTTTCACTTTATAGATTGTATTAATAATTTTTATGTATTTATTTTTTTGGGCTGTGGAACGAATAATTTGAGTTTTCATTATTTCTACGAGTATTTTTGAATACGAACCTACTTCCGGAACGAATTATGCTCGGTTTCCAAGGTTCCATTGTATGTATATTTGTAACAAAAAATACATGCTGAAAGTGAAGAAAATCTATGGTTATTTCCTGTCAACATTTTTAATGTACTTTATTAAGGTATTTAAATAGTCAACTGCTTAAGTAATCAGTGTTCAAATCCTGAAATCAATGTTTGATTATGGCATTTTTTTCACATGAAATCAGTGACGACATAGAATGACAGCAATAATCTGATTCAGAGGACAGCACTGTGTAAACATATGTAGTTTTGTCCATGAGCAACTTTATAGCTGTCTAAATTAATTTGTGCACTAGGGGCAGAAAGTTTGTTCATTCATCTTCAGTAACCGTTTCATCCTGGTCAGGTGCATGGTAAATTTGTTTTGGGGAAACTGGGTGCCCTGGGTCGCCTGTGTGCACATACTTATTTGTACAGAGGTTTAAAAATTTTATGATTTAATGAGAGAGAAACTAGATTCAAGCATACACATGATCTCATTCTGAACGATGGCAATTCACTTGCATGCATTTCCCTGCGTTCATAGCACACTTGCATGTTCGCTTATTTACTTGACGACAATCCCGGGTTGCTATATCAGGCCAGATATTAGCAAATGATTGAGGCACTCAATCACTTCCCTCATCTCTCTTCCTCTTTTCCGCCATGCCAATATTAATGTGCTTTCAGTATGACCACGCTCGCTCGCTCAATTCCAGCCAATCAGAGGCTGGACGATTGACCGTACCAGCCAATCAGAAACTTGCGAGCTAATAGGGGAAAAAAAGTGGTACTGTGTCCTTTTTGGTTACAGAGTAGCTGTTGCTGTTTATTATTTATCCGTTATACCAAACATTTGCTTTGCCATTTTCTCTCTCATCACAACCAACACTTATTACAGACAATTATAATAATTACTTAAAAGTAAGTCGTCGATCATAATCGGCTGATAATAGCTTTGGGAAGTTTGATCGGCAGTCTCTATAATGGCCGATATAGAAAAACCGATCAGATGACGCAAAACTCGCGGGACAATTTTTTTGCGCGCTGTTAAAATGGCTTCACCGGTCTGGCAGTTCTACGTGTTGTGTGAAAAAGACAATACATTAGCAATCTGCAACCTGTGTAACAAGACAATTCCACCAGGCGGGAAGCACCCAAAGCATTTCAACACCACAAACCTCATCAGACATTTGAGAGAGCGGGAGAACTCAGCAACTCGCGCGCCGCCACTCACTCAGCTGTCAGTAATACCGCTCTCTCACCTACGCGGTTTTGCTCGGTGGCCGTAAGTACGATTCATCATGATTCACCGCGAATAAACATGTTTGTCAAACGTTAAACTTTTTAAACAAGTTTTTAAACGTAAAATTACACGTAAAAAATTTTTGCCGGTCTTCGCGGATGCTTGCGGACCTTGCAGAACTTTCGATGTTATGTGCTAAAATGCCCACCTGCTACAGATTGCCCCCCCTATATAATCAACAGAAATTTATAGGTTTATCAATTACAAATTAGACAATATAAAAAAAAATACATGTTGAATAGGAAACTTTTTCCTAAATATTTTTTATTTTTTCATATACAAAATGGATTTTTTTGTATTTTATATTGTTTATTTTATAATAAAAATAATCTCGTGTAAGTCTTCATAACAAATATTTATTTAGTGCAAACATTATCTATGACATTATACATTTACATGACAAATCCCTGCAAAATAAATGTCAGAAAATAAACATTGTATGAGAATTTGTATTAATGGTCATGACACCGATGACATGCCTAGGGTAAATTATAATAGTGATATCATATTTGATGATAAAATAATTTCTGTTCTGATTTAATATCTGATAGAGATTATATAGGGGGGGGGTCGCTTTTTAGCACATAACACCGGCGACTCACATCCTACTTGTCTGTTATTTTATCTAAAGGAAATTTGTATTTGTCAAGCTCTAAGCTGTTCCCAATTACTAACCAAACACAGGCTGCTATGTTTTAAGTTGACATGTTGCTGGCCAATAAATACAGTTGTCAATTCATGATATTCCTTTTCTTGTAATTTCACTTTACCTTTGAAAAGAATTGTGACAGAGCTGTGTGTGTGTGTGCAGGCTGAAACAGAGAGAGAGAAAATGGATCTTTAACCTCTCTAATGAGACTTACTTTTGCTTTGCACGCGCGCACACATAATGATATATGATTATAATAATATATAATGATATAATAAACAATACAAAATAAAAGATGTTTTACAACACAAAATAAAAGATGTTTTACGCACACATACATTTCAAACTGTACACAATAGGAGTATTGCAGTCATAATCGAATATTAAAGAAAAAAAAAGTAAAATAATACTAATTAAAAAAAAACTTAGCTAATTTATTCACTAACAGTCATTTGCTGCATAATCTCCTTCATGTTTATGGTACTGTTAACATTTAACATTATTAGGTGAGAGAGTCCTGTATTTAAAGGCGACCACCTGGATTTGACTCAGCCTTATGAAAACCATTGATTATCGAGGCTAATCAGAAAAAAGACTTCAATTTGTTAGGAGGCATAATAAATGGACTGTAGCATTGAAAAAAGGACTTGTGGTCTATTGAGTCCACATTTACCTTGTTCCAGAGTGATGGGCACAACCTGGGCAGATGAAGTGATGCACCCATCATGCCTAGTGACTAAAAGCTAGTGGGGTAGTGTTGTTTGAGGTTGTTTCAGTTGGTCAGGTCTAGGTTCAACTGAACTACTAGGTTTTTAAAGAAGTGGATTTTTTTTCTCTAATGCCATATTGCAAGATCAAGTTGTTTGTGAAGAGTTGTTTACGGAGAATTAGACTTCATGTTCATATACGGACTGACCACCACAGAGTCCAGACCTTAACCCCATTGAGAATTGTGCTGGAGAAGACTTTGCAGTACCACTCAAAAGGCGGTTCTAGCGAAATATTATGTGTCGGCACCTTTTTGGCTTGAGGAGCAACATTGCTGTCATAGTTTAAAGAATTATACATTTGCTATGGAAAATGCTAATTCAGTGTGATTAACAGAATCAGCATCAGGTAAAAGTCACCTAAGATATTTAAGCATCATCTCTTCAGTAGACTAATCACCAGAATTGCCAACTATTCTTAAAGGAACATCACTAAATCACATTAAACTGAAAGAAACATTTACTCACTATTATACCTATAAAGGAAGGTTAAAACTATAAAGTGTGAGGGTCGGACATCTGTGTGATGTATGGTTGACACCTGCAGTCGGGCATTGCACACTGATGGTGACTTGAGTGCTCTTTAAACGCGTATATCAGGAGCTGTGATGTGAACTAGGGAGTTTTGAATGATTGCTGAAATTTGGTTATTTGTGGCAACTAAATTTGTAACTTAATGTTTTATTGTTGTCGGTCTCTCATCATAACGGGAGGTTTAAACACTCATGTACAATTTGACTCATTGAATCTAAACTGATTAGGTTTATGTCCAATTCACTGTGGTCATAGATACTCAACCAGTAAATTAAATCTTTCTGTGCATTGTGTCACAAAAAGACATTTTGAAGTTTTAGTGTGGAATAAAAATAGTCTGAAAATATCACAAATTAAAGTTTGATACACTTTGCCTATCAAAACAAAAATCATATTTAAAGCCAGTGGTCTGTATTTAATTAGCCTTTATTTATAACAATTGCTTGATTACTAGCAGAGGTTGTTTATTTGTGCTGGTTGATGCTCTATAATTTTGAATAAATGTTTCCTGGCCAAAGAAAGTCACTATTAAATTATTATATTAAAAATTTAATTATTGGCCTGCATCAAGCAAAGAAAACTTGCCATTGCTTAATTAAAAAGGAAAATTACAACCCGTATTTTATTTTTCCCATTTTCTTTCCTTTTAAATTAGCAGGTGTGCTAATGCAGTGGTGTAATGATGTGGGCTGGACAATTTGTACTGATTATGTAATTGGTATTTAAATAAAAATAAAGGGGGGGGGGGAGTAAGCTACTGGCATTAAGATGAAAGATAATGATAATGCTTGATAGGTCTTCTTCACATACTGCCAAGACGAAAGAAGAGAACTTGGTAAAAGTGAGCTTCAGAAATAATTGTCTGATAGAGCGCCCAGCATTTTCTTCTGATTGAATACCTTTGAGAATCTGTGGAGCATAATCAAACAAGAGCTTTATGACTCTGGATATCAGTTTTCTTCAAACGAACGTTAGGATGCTTATGCAAAATCAGTCCCAGTGGTTCATAGACTTATCTGTCGTGTCTAACCATCACCATTACATCACTAAATAAGCTATTGGACTTGGAGGACCAGATCTCATTTACGTTTCATAATTTTCCTTTTCTTGTTTTGCGACAATTACTGTTGTTAAAAGCGCTATGCAAATAAGATATAATAAATTTTTCTCAATCATAGTTTAACCACCACTTTCACTTTTTGTCTGGTTTTTATTTTATTAATGTGGTGCTTTTTTTAAAATATTGCATGAAATGCCTTATTTTGTAATTAATTTGTAAGCAATGTGACTGGTATAAACAACACACTGTTGTGCTGTGGAACATAACAGGATCTCGTACACACATTCAGGTTTCTCATTGCGTGTCTATTTCCTGTCTTTATGATAACCTTTACATTGGTCTTTTCTCCCCAACAGATCTGTAACATGGTTGCAGTCCTTGATGTTATCACCAATTTGGAGAAGTATCCAATCACTAAAGAAGCACTTGAGGTGGGTATATTCGTCACTGATCTTTGTGAGAATGTTTGCACCTGTGCATGAACAGCAAACGGGAAGTTTTTTATTTAAAAAAAAAAAAAAAGCCTGAATAATAAAAGGAGGCCTAGGGGTGTTGTCAGGAGTTTGGGTACTGGGGATGACTTACAGGTGAACAGCACTGATGAACGTTATTCACATTCACACTAGGGGTGCTCCGATCAGGATTTTTGAGGCCGATCATCGATTTTCGATCACTAGAAGCTGTATCGGCCGATACCGATCACCGATTACAGGGTCTACTTGGCCTTATCATGTAGCATTATTTATTAAACTATATCTAACAACAATGTAAATTAATTATTGAAATTACAAGAAGAGGAATATCATGAATTAACACTATTTATTGGCAAGCAACATGTGCAACACATCAACTTAAAACATAGCAGCCTGTGCTTGGTTAGTAATTGGGAACAGTTTAGAGCTTGACAAATACAACTTTTCTGTAGATTGTATAAAATTTAATAAAATAACGAACCATCCGCGAGGACCTCCAAAAAAATTAAGATGGGAAACAATACTCCCAGCGATTTTGTGCTCACACTGTTTCCTCTCCGAAATTACTACACCTGGTTTTTTTTTTTTTTTTTTTTACCCCCCTCCGGTTCAATATTAAGAAAATGGGCCCAAAAATCGGCTCTTCTCTTTCACCCGAGTAATACTGCTATGATGATGAAGAGTTAATGATGACGGAGCTTGGAAAAATCTTCTGGGACCTGTGAAATCTTATCTTGGTCATCGGAAAAAAGGTTGCAACGAATAGTTTTCATCATTTTTGTTAATGAATTTAACACTGTATTATAGCCGTTTACTTATAACCGACTTGGGGAAAATACGATTTTTATTAGATTCATGCCAAAAAAGATTTGGTTTTCTAAATTAAGTTAATAATAAAAATTCTCAAGCAAATAGTTGCAGAGTTTTCTCTTCTGGCACAAACATGCCACATTGTCAAATTCGAGCAGCTTTAACAATCATGATCAGTATTATTTTGGTCAATATTGAGATCAGTTATTTAACACAATTATTTACTGACTTTGGAAGAGAGGGAGAGGGAGAAATGCCACCTCATGGCTGAGAGTGAGTTTTGGGCTTTTAGTAAAGCTGCATCAGATTACAAAACTCGCACTCGTATTGAATTATGGTTTGAGAGGCATTGACCAATAATTTTTTTTCCCCCAAGAACAAAGGGAGACAAAAATAATTTTGCTTTTTGCTTAAGAAATTTATAGATCACTTAAAGTAAGGATAAGAATTGTTTTAAATTAAAACATTCAACATGTTTAATAATTATCACTGTTAGTATTAACATGTGAACCCAAACTTTTATTTTTTTAAATATATTTTTAATGCAAATTAATCAAAAGCCAACTTTGACCCTAATGGCAGCGTGGTTCCCAGCTGTGTGAAATAATGGCATGTTTAATGCAGATAACCTGGTGACTGAGGAAACATGACCAGGTTTTCTAAATGGCAAGACTCAGTCTAAAAAGATTCCAGATGGAAGTTTGGATAAAAAGTTGTGTTCAGTTGGCAGTCAAGCAAGTGATGCAGTTTGACTGAAGCTACTTTTATTTGCACTTACTGGAGACCACTGGATGTCAGTAAGTAACCATAACTACCTCTGTGTAACAGCAAAACTAATTGATGACCAATGGCAACTGCACTCGTCACATGTTAAAAACACATGATATTTTGCTGGTGGAAATTTGACGATTATTGTCTCCACAATAGTAAGGACAAGACAACATGATTGCTGCTGCAAGGAGTTTACCATTCAAGTGATTTTAATTTAGCATTTGTCTAGAACTGTGATTAACTAGATTAAATTTTTAATCGATTCACAGCACCATTATAAAATCTTCGTATAAACTCTTCAGAATGCAATTGTTAAATTAGATTACAATGCGAGGCAAGTTCTTAAATTTTGTATTGCGATTATACAATGTACATGCAGATAATTCATTTCAGCCATTCAAAAGTATTAATTTCCAACACTGTTTTTGTATGCAAAAATATAATTATAATCAAAACATTTATAAAAGTCATGTAAATTAAGTAAAATATGAAATAAGTAGCCATTAAACCTCACTTGACCTTAATTTATGATTCCTCTTGGTACCAGCAGCTTTAAAAACAAAACTCAAAGTAGCTCCGGTTTATTCTTGCTAGGGGCAATACTAGCATTCTTGGGCTCCATAGTGTCAAATCTTGTACAAAGTGCAAAAGAACATCGAAAGGAAACTGTAAACTGGCTTCACATGTCCTTTCACTGATGTGTACGAACGCTGATCAGCTTCCGGATGTACGTGCAACAGGAGTCGTCGCTCGTCTGCCAAAAATGCTTCGCATGGCGAGGCAAATTTATTGCAAATTTTTGGTTCTTAAGGCAAAAATTCCCAAGGGCTGGGAATTCGTATCTCGAGGTACCACTGTAAATAGGGGAACCTTTTAATCATATGGTGTGTGCACGCGTGTCTTTATTCACTTTAGATTTTTTTTTTTAACAATCTTTATTTGTTATAATGTAAAAGTATTAGGAATGCAACTTATAAAAGGTGTAAAGTTGATTGATGTATTTAAGGCATACCATGTACTCATGTAGCTATTCAGATGTCTTGCTAACCTTTCTTAGATATTTGGGATGTACTTGTGTGTAAAGACAATGTTTTTGGCTTCAGTCATTTTACACAGTAATTTTTCAGAAGCTTTTGCTATATACTAATCATTTTAGCAAAATATTGTATGATCAAAACGTGAATGATTATGCTCTCGTAATATACTCTCTCTCCAAGTGCTCTGCAAAATACTGGTCAGTAATATTAATTTAATCATTTTCTTTTATATACAGGAAACCCGCTTGGGAAAGCTTATTAATGATGTCAGGAAGAAGACGAAAGACGAAGACTTAGCTAAACGTGCCAAGAAACTCCTTCGAAACTGGCAGAAACTGATTGAGCCCAGCCAAAATGACACTTCATCTCGAGGAGTGCAAGGCACCCCAGGCTCAGCCAACGGCAGTTCTCATCCATGCCGAACAGATACACCTCCGACTGTTCCCCCACCCAGCAAAAAATCTCCAGAACTCAAAAACAGAAACGATGTTCATAACACTTACTCAGCTACCGTGGAAAAGTCTAGGAACCGAAAACACAGGGGGGACCAAAGGGACAGTCCACATCTGCCCACTAAAATGCACAAAACATTCACGTTTTCTTCCACTCCTCCATCAAATGGATTTAGTGGCAGCCCTGAGCCTTTTATAGAAAAACAGGATGATGCACCTTCTGACAGAAACTGCCCAGAGCATCTTGACAATGACAAACAAAACAAAATCCCTGTTAATGCTGTTAAGCCTCATCCAAGTTCTCCAGGTCTTACCAGACTCCCTAGCACTTCATGCTTACTCAAAACATCAGTGTTACAGCAGCAATCAAGAACAGATGTAGATGGAGGTGACAAACGTTCAATCAGTACTCCTCAATTCTCATTAAGTCCACATAGTGTAGCTCGGGAGACGGTGGCTAAGAGGTCTTCAGCTTATGCGTCAAAAGGGTCTCTGTTGAGCCCGTCTCAAAATTCTGCCCAAGTGCCCTCTCTTTTGCCTTTAACATCCCCAAATCAAATGTCTCACGCTGATGCTCGTCTAACCCTAGACCTAGAGGAGTCGGCTCCCTTCAACAGATCTCTTGAGAGAACCTCTGAATCCCTTCATAACAGTACAGTGCAGGAGCCTTCAGAACTGTCCAGGCACAATTTCTCGCCTGAGGTTCCTAAAGCTGGGTCAGAAAGTGCGACCTTGAACAAAAAAAGAAAGAAGTACAGGTCCAGGGACTACATGGTAAATCTTCAAGGCCAGGCCTCAGAGGACAGGACAAAGCCAGTGCGGTTAAAAGAGCGCAGATTGACCTTTGACCCAGTGACGGGACAAATCAAACCCCTTACTCCAAAGGAATCTCACCAGGAGGAGGAATGCCAGGGACCACCAGTTTTCGAACCTGTGAGGATTGAAACCCCCCAACAGAGGCCACCCACAACCACGCAAAACCCTTTCCAGCAAACGAACTGGAAAGAGCTGTCCCGGAACGAGATCATTCAGTCGTACCTAAACCTTCAGAGCAACGTTCTGACGTCATCTGGAGCTCAGACCCATGGTGCACACTTTTTCATGACCGAATATTTGAAACAAGAGGAAAATGCTGTTAAAGAATCAAGGAAGACTCATGTTTTAATCCCAACGGGCTCAACCGCCGAACTACCAGGCGTGAGTCGGGATATAACGCATGAGGAACTTCACAGAATAGACAAAGAGCACTGGCCAGGAGTTAATGGCTGTTATGACACCAAGGGCAACTGGTATGATTGGACAGATTGTATATCTTTGGATTTTCATGGTGATGAGACCAAATTGAATATTCTGCCATATGTCTGCATAGACTGAAGAAACAGCACTAATGGCTTTTGGTTTCATTGCCCCCACTGTGAGTTGAAAAAAAAAAAAAAGTCAGAACGTCTTTATATTCAGTACTGAAGTTTGAATACATGGAGTGAAATGAGGGGGCTATTCGGTTTTCTTAAATTAAAAAAGGTAATTAAATAGATGTCCTGTTTGTAATGTGCTGCTACCAACAAAAATTTGCAAACTAGATTTGTAAAAGATGGCTCAGTCGGAGTTACTGAGCCAGTTATTGCACAGTGTGTATAGGAGTCAGAGCACTAAGCAGTGCAGGTTGGAAAGCAAGTCAGAAACTTGTTTGGCAGTTACAAAAAAGCTTTATGTGACTTAAGGAATAAATTATACTTTTTATCATGTATGCATCTATTTATTTGACTTGATCATTTTTCCTACCAAGGAGGTTTATCTGCCAAGATGTGCGAATATCTTTAAAGCTTTTCATCATTTACATTTTTTATTTTATTTTGTTTCTTTCTTTCTTTTTTTCCCCCCAGTAATGGACATGCGGTGTGTACATTTTCGGTGTGTCTCCTGCTAAACAATGCAGCCACCAACATTCCATATGTTACATGGTTCTCAGTTTATCCTGTGTATGTGATTTCCACGAGAGAGAAGCAAATCTATTTTTAGAAACCTTGGATAAGAAATAATGGAAGTTTAATAAATATATTTGCTTAGATAATTATACTACTATCAAAGAAATAAGATGTTTATTTCACTTCATACCACAGATGAAGAGTAGCAGTGAGAGTGAGCCTCTCTTTATTTAAAGAAATGTTAATGCTGGAAATGTACTTGTTACCATTCCTTTAGATGTTTGCCTTACTGGACATAAGGAAACTTTCATTTCAAAATACTTATGGGAATGTAGAGCATTTTAAGATTTTTTTTTTTTTGTATGATTGTTTCCAGCCCTAGTATCTCAGACATACACACACTTTACAGTAAATGTGCATTATCTGCATGTCTGTACATAGTTACTTCAGTCCATGTAAAATGTTGCTAAGTGTTTGTTTAGTGAGATGCAAAATCTGAGAGGTGATTATTATAATTCTTTATTTTTTTATTTTCAAGATTTAACGTTCATCAATCTGTCGGTTAATTCAAAATGTAATTATGCTCGGCTCAGCATTTACATGTTTACTCTTTCTTCCCTTTAAATTAAATTTGATTTGATTTGTTTCATTTCCATAACATTTTGTTAAGGCGGTGAAAGTCATTTCACTGCAGACTTGCAAACACTGTGTGCTCTGCTACTTTCGTACCAATGTGCCTTTAATGTAAAAAGAAAAAAGAAATTGGAATGGCTTCAGCTAGCTTAACTTGAAAAGTACAAAATTTCTTAAAACCATGTCTGATATTGCAGGGATACATTGTTTTTGAAGCAATGAGCTCACCCCTTGTTAAGGGTATCATGAATCTGCAATAAAACCAGATGGCAAACTATACTGATCAGTTAGTTGATCAATACTTTTGTTCAGTGTTCAACATGACTCGTTTGTTCAAAATAAATGATTTGATTGAACCTTGTCCATGATGGTACCATTTCTGTTAGTAACCACTAAATCATATTTCCATTCTGTTGTAAAATAACGTTTGCTTAAGTTTTTTTTTTTTTTTTCTTGATTGGGTTGTTTAAACCTTACTGTTCTGAAACATTCTGTTTAACTCTTAATTATCTGTTTTAACTCAAAGTGTTTGTGCAGCTACATGCCTTACAAATTGTTGGACTTTTCAAAATGACTTGTCATTGCAAGGAAATTATTACTTTGATGCTAGGGCTGAGTTCTTATTAACAGTTTTTAATTATATTTATAAGCAGTTATATATTTTCTGACCGATTTGTGAGTGTGTCACTTGCTTTATAAGCAATAGCAGGTTTGTAACACTGCCGACAAGATTGCTGCTTGCTAGAGACAATGGTCATCTTGCCGTTACTCTGAGTCAGGTTTGTGTTATTCCAAATAGTTGTTGATGATTTATTAAAAGTTTATCATTTCTTTTTCTTTATATACCGGTTCAGTCACATTATATGTAATCGGAGACAGGGATTCTGCATTCATAATTGAGACTTTTGCAAGTCACTAATTTACTCACAACTCTATTTAAATTTTTAATTCATTGACCCGTGATCAGTTAATTTAGGTAACAGTGTTAATGAAAGTAATGTTTCCATTCAAAATTATAGGCAATTGTTATACAAATTCTGTAAATCAGGAACATCAAATGGCTCAAATGTTTTATTCCCACCCACCTAATTAGTATGAGTGGTTATTTTAAAGAACCAGTTAAATCCAGATTATTTTGTATGGTATATCTGTTAGTCTCAGGTGTTTGTCATACAAAAAAGATGAACCATGATAGTCTTATTTTAAATTCAGTCTTGTTACGGTTTTCTATTCAGTTGCTAAAAAGCATGGGGGGGGGGGGGGGCGGATCGATTCCCGTAGTGCCCTACTGGTTCAGCCTTGTTATAGTAGGCACAGATTATATCATGGCACACAAATCCTGAGGTATTTTCTACATCCTGCAAGTCAGTCGAGCAGTTTTACCACCCTCTCATGATGATGAAGCACACCACCAGTCCATCCAACACTATATAAGCTATTGATTGTTGAGCATCTGAAGTGTTTGGTGGGTGCTTTTAGTTTATCAAAGCGTCACTACAGTAAATGTACCATGCATGTCTGAAACTATGACCTTATGAACAGGTTGCATGAGGATAGTACCTCTACATTTTCATACCATGGAATGTCGCTGGCTGATGAGTAGCACTTTACATATCAAAGCTCTGGCTAACCTGGGGAATTCCCTGCAGTAACGTTTTCCCTTGGTCACTGGGGCCTTCCCTGTTACAGATTTTTAGGCCGAACTTGGCACTAAGTTTGAAACTTTATTTCCATTACCCTGGTTGCCAACTTTGTCATTACACACTGTGCGTTATCATGGGTGAGGTTAGTCACACTGACCAAAAAGCCTTGTCCTATTTTACTGCTTTATCCAACAGACCATTATAATAATTTTAACGCTCCTGCCACTGACCCGATTGATTTGTCATGCTCTTGCTCACTCGTCAGGTACTTCTATTCTTACAGGTAGAGTTTGGTGTTACTTTAAAGGGAGAATACCACAATTTAATGGGGGGGGAAAGAATTTTTACCACAGATGTGGGAGAGGTGGAATCCCTTATATTTTCCAGCCCCCTCATGCTGGAGACCTCTCCAACCTTCACATCTCCATAAAGGAAGGAATCGAGATCAACACCCATCTGATATTGTGTAGTCATTACCATGACGAGTAGCACAATCACATAATCATACACCTACATACAAACTGGGAGAGTACTTCTAGTCTAGATAAGCGTACTTCCATGTCCACTTGCAAATAATGTGTACAAAAAAGTAAGAGGTGTTCCACTGTACCATTACTTGTACAGAACCAGTGTTGTTCCTTCCAAGGCCTAAGGATGGAGTCTCCTCTCTAGAATCCTGGAATTGACATTACCTGGAATGCTGAGCTGTGAGATTCCCATATAATTGGTTTCTTTTCAACTAAGCTTTACTGTTGGCACTATGCACTGGGTAGGTGGCATTCTTTTGGTGTTTGCCAAACCCAGATTCTTCCATCACACTGCCAGAGAAGTTTGATCCATCTTTCCATAGAACACATTTCCACTAATCCAGAGTTCAGTAACCATGTGCTTTATACCACTCTAGATTGTATGACATCAGGTTGTTCATTGTGATCCTAGGCTTGTGTGCAGCTGATGAGCCTTGGAAACCCATTTTTTAAGTTCTTCTGGTTCTTTGTCATTGAATTGGGGTTGGAATCTTCTTTACGTGCTCCCTCTGCGCCTTTTGTTGGAATCCTGCGAAATCTTTACACATGGCTTGTGTTTATAATGCTTCCAAACATATTTTAGAGTACTGTAGTGAGTGATGCAACAAAGGATGGGTGATTTTTACACACTATACTTTAGCACTCTATGAACTTGCTTTGTAAGTGAGTGTGGTCTACTGCTTCATGGCTGAGCCGCTTTTGCTTCTTGATGCTTCCATTTCCCAATAATAGCGTTGATTTTTGGGAGATCTAGCAGGGCAGAAACTTAAAGAAATTGACTTGTGGCAAGGGTTGGATACTAAGACAGTTTTTTTTTTCACTAAGCTCTATAGCACTATCTGTTCTAGTGCTAATGTTTGACTAGGGAGATTGATTTTAGAACTGTTAAGAATAAGTGACTGAAACGCAAGCTCAATAATTGAGAGGGACATTCTGAACCATTTTGTACTCGTACTCATAACCTTCACTCTCAGAACAGCCTTAAATCTTCACGTCACAGATTCCACAAGATGTTCGAAACATTCATTTAAGAATCTAATTCATCCATATTATTTACGGGAAACAGCCAATGTTCAAGTGCACTTCCATGCTGAGATGCTCATTTTACCACGTTCCGAAGGTGTTTCACTGGATTCGTATGCAGTCACTGAAGAGCATAGGATTTTCATTGAAGAAGATTTTGCTTTGTGACATGGTTCATTATCATGCAGGCAGTAGACATTAGAAGATGGGTGAATTATGACAGATGGCACAGTGGTTCATTCATTAAAATTGTGCGGTCTGTGTGCATGGATGCATGTACTCTCCATATTTGGTGGGTTTCCTTTGGTGGGTGTTTTTGTTTTCCTCCTACAGTTCAAAGACATGCAGATTGGCCAATTTGAATGCTAATTAGACCAATGTGTGTGTGCCCTGTGGTGGATTAACTCTCTGTCCAGGGTGTACCTTCCCTTGTGCTCCAAGTCCCCTGGGAGAGGCTCCAGGCCCCCCGCGACCCTGTATACAAGATAAAGTCGTATAGAGTAAATGAGTAAATTGTGGTGATGAAGAAATGTGCATGCTTAGCGAGAACATTCTAGTAGGCTGTGATATTCCGTCAATGAATGGTTGTCTCAACAGGCCCAAAGTATGTGATGAAAATATTTCCCACACCATTCCATCACCTCAACCAGCCTGAAACATTGACAACATAGATTATTTAAATTTTTCAATATTGTGTTTAATGATCGAATTGTGCTCATTAAAGAAAAGTTCAGTTTCATGTGATTTTGTACGTGTCTTTGTGTACTCAGGATGCATAAATGTCTGTTCCTTAAATCACAATGTTTTTATCCTTGCTCATGTTTTTTGTTTTTTCTCTTAACCTTGGCCACTATCTATAAGGTCTAGAGTGTGTCCTTTGCACATAGACACTGGGTTATAAAACTGGTTGTGTCCAACTTTTGTTTAGACTGTAGAGTGCCTGCAATAAAGCACCTCTTTCATTATACCAAGGCTGTTGGTGTCTGATTAATCTGTCATCTTACTTCTGATGAAACTGCAGTATGTTTATGGTCCTTTAGAAAGATACCCCCTGTGTGCCTTTTCACAATTTGAGATTCATTAGGCCTGGCTATGTGTTTTTTTTTTTTTTCTTTTTCTTCTTCTCTCTCCAGTTTTCAACTGCCTATTTTTGGGGAAACTGTTTCTTGTGAATCCCCAGTTTTGTGTTATTAGCTGTGGAGCCTGATGGAGTCTTCTACAGTTGTGATCCATCCATCTCAAGGTTTGATGTGTTGTGCATCCTGTGATGCTTTTCTGCTTACTACAGAGCAAGTTGACAAGCGTTGACATTTTATTGACCTCTCTTTATCTTCAACAAGAAGTTTTAATGGAATATTTTTCTTTATAGGAATACTCAAACCCCATCTAACACCAACAATCATGCCGTGGTCAAAATCTCACTTAGGCATCGGTGAAATGCATGTATGCCTTTTTTCCCCCCAATAACCAAAAATGGCAAGTTTAATACCCCAAATATAATGATGGATTAAAATGAATCACTGTGATAAAACATGATAGTGGTTGACTTTCTCTATTCTGTGTAATTGCCAAGACATTCTCCTTCAGAATTTTCTGGTAGAGGGCAGAATGCAGTACATGGTTCCATCAGTTATGGCAAGTCGTCCAGATCCTGAAGCTGCAAAACCCTAGACCATCACACTACCACCATGTTTGACTGTTGATATGATGTTCTTTGTCCCAATTACTTTTTCACATAGGCCAAGTAGGTTTTGATGGCTTTTTTCCCCTTTATCTTTGCTTGGGTTATTTTTTAAATTTGTTTGATGATCTTAATCATTTAAATGTGACAAATATGTAAAAAAAAGTTGACATTTTAATCCTTAAAATCAATCCTAGTGTGACTGTTTTCAACTGAAGTGTCAAGTCAACTATGAATACACGTCAGTGGATGTTTTGCTTTGGACACTAATGTCGGTAAAGAAACGTGATTGCAATTTCATATTCTCAAACCCATAGTCATGTTTGATCAGCTAAATTCGGGAAACTTTGCATTACCAACTATTTCCAACAGGGGACGAAAGCGCTATGGCTCTGCGTCAGAGACTCGCCAGGAACCGGAAACACGGAGACGAAGAAGAAGCAGAAGCGAAGGAAGGCTATAAGGAAGATGCGTATGGCCAACTAGATTTAATTAGCCGGTCGTTTCCAAATTCCTTTCGCTTTCTTAATCGCGTTTTCTTGTTGTAGTAGGAATATTTAACCAGCCAAGATGTTTAACAGAATGACAAGCCTGTGGATGGGTGATGTAAGTTTCAATGACGGTTTTTTTTTTTTTGCGAGTTTGGAGCATGTGCTAGTCAGCTAACAAACTTTAGCCAAACAGCTGACTCTAATAGAGATGCACTGTGGAGCTACTTTATGACGTTTATGTAATGTTTATAATAACTTTTGTTTGTGTTTTCTTGTGTTGAAAATGTTGTAAATCACATTAACACTATTGTGATTTAGTGCATTATTAGCGGGCCGTCTGGGTTTCTTTGGCCTGTTGAGCTAACGCTGACTCGCAGAAGCCATGTTCAGTTGCTAAGCTAGAGTTTGGATTTTGTGTTGAAATGGCAAGTTATTTCGCTGTCGATGCATTCTCTAGAGAAAGACCAAAATGTTAGATTTTAAAATTTTAAGACATGTTCTTTAAAAATAAAAGGTCATCCAGAGATTAATAGTATAGACCGATCCTGATCTTAATACATACAGTAAGTATGTCGATTGTAATACACATACAGTATGATGGCAAATCACGATGAACTGAATATTATTTTATTTTAAACAATTACACAAACACGGCTGAGCAAGACTTTTTTAAGGGGTCTGGGGTTTGCAAAGGCAAAGAAATGGCATAGACAGCCTGTTTTTGTTTGTTTGTTTGTTTGTTTGTTTGTTTGTTTGTTTTTAAATCCGTCAATGGCCAGTGCTGTGTTGCTGCACAGCCTCTTGATTGTTAAGGATTATTCTTCCTGTCTTTCTTTATACAAGAGCCTGTTCACTGCCTGTGCGAATGTCATTACGCCCTTCTTATTCTTTTTATGGCAGCCAGCATCCGCTTTGTTTACTGCCTCTCAGTACACCGCCCTCATGGTAGCAGAATAAAAAGATACAGGAGCGGTAGAATTATAAAGGATGTATCACATGATCTTATCTTATCTTCCTCATGTACACTTTTATTTATAAGTTTTTAAGCTGGACAACCTGAGAAGTCTCACACTACTGTAATTACATTGTTTATTTTGTTGGATGATAATAACTAATAGAAGGATAGCTATGGGATTTAATCATGTTTGGTAGTTGAGTTAATGGGAAGTGACACAAATAATATATTCTAGTTTTCTAGTTGATATAGAGATGGCCCCAAAACATGCAACTGATCTCAATAATCATTTTAAGTTAACAAGTTATATTATTGCACTTGTTGCTGTGAAAATTGTCTTTTTTCCCCCCTGAAGACTAAAAAGACTTTTTTTTTCTTTTTGCTTGGGTTAATAAGTCTAATGTGTTTTACAGTTAGACCCATACATGGATGAAAATTTCATCAAGCAAGCCTTCAGCACAATGGGGGAGACAGCCTACGGGGTTAAAATCATAACACATCGGGTAACAGGGTAAGACTCTGTAAAATTTGTTAATGCATACTCCTCCTTACTTTTCATTTATTTATTTATTATCCATAATGCTTTTACCTTGTGTGGGTTCCCACAGAGGCTCGGCAGGATATTGTTTCGTGGAGTTGGCAGATGAGGCCAGTGTTGACCGCTGTGTCCAGAGGCTCAACGGCAAGCTTGTCCCAGGATCTAATCCTGTAAGTGACCAAGTTTGCACTCATGATGATGCTAATATGATCATGATCATGATTTAAGATAAACAGTATACTATTTTCTGTGTTTTCATATTGTTTTATTGGTTATAGATTATTTGACTAATAAGCTTGGCCCCCACTTTAAAGTATAGACAGTATCATTCAGAAGTTTGGACACATCTGGTTTTACTTCAGTTGTTTTTATCTGTTAATTAGTAGTAGTAGTAGTAGTATGACTGGGTTATACATTTTATATATAAATTTGTGTAACAATTGAGTTGAGTACAGTGACCAAAAGGTCTACAAGAAATGTAAAAACACTTTAGATAATGCAGATTTTTCAGTCAAGCTCAAGATGTGATATTGCTTTTATGCAATAGTTCCTCAAACGCTAATTATCAACAGATTAACCAACTAACTGCGACTGGCAAAGGTGGCGACTGATAGATGACCAACAGAGCTGAAATTAGTTTAAAATTCTCCCTGGTACCATGTAGCCAAAAGGTGAGGAGAGTAAACCATGCAGGTGGTGGACAGTTCTGTAAAACTTTGCATGTGAAGCGAAATTATATATATAGTTAATGTCCCAGTGCTGTTACCATTGATTATTGCAACTCGTAGAAATCCTCTATTCCAATTAAATGACTCTCTCTGAACAAGGTGTAGTAAAAGACATGGAAATATTATACTTATAAATATTATATTAGTTTACCTTACGATAAGGTATACATTACTTCTTAAATCTCTGATGGAATTAAAATTTATGTTAAAGGTTCCTACATCTGAACCTTCAATCAGATGTGTCCAAACTTTTATCTGGTAGTGTTTTCAAATGCAGTCCCATGTGTCGTTAGTGTTCAAGTCACAGAGCTTAATTTCTTTCCGAATCAAGGTGGTTGAGGCTGTTTAAATAATGAGTTTGTTTGAAGCTGGTGAATAAACTGGTGAGTGTTAGAAGAGATAAAGCCTGTACTGTGTGATGAAGGTATGTAATCATACGTATGTATGTTTAATTTTCTTTTCTTTCCAGAGAAATAGGTTTCAGTTTTTCAGTAGGTTTTTTTTTTTCTTTGTATTTTAACGATTATTATTGTTTGATGATTTTTTTGTTTTCACTTTTAGCCCAGAAAGTTCAAACTGAACTATGCAACATATGGGAAAAGGCCTGAGCCTGGGTGAGTTATTGACATGCTATAATAATGTTAATAGTGGTTTTACATGAATGCAAAATCCATGCTTACAATCCACAATATATTGTACTTGTATGGTTCTTTTGTGTCTTAGGCCTGAATTCTCTGTCTTTGTTGGAGACCTAACACCAGAAGTTGATGATTATCAGCTGCATCAGTTCTTCCTGAAAAAATACCCTTCATGCAAAGGAGGCAAAGTTGTCACTGATCCCTACGGAAATTCAAAGTATGAACATGTTTCTTTTTTGATTAAGTTTACCTTACTCATTTTTTCCCCCAACCAATTTGCAGTGAAGAGAAACTTGTTGCCAGCACTGTTATGATTTATGAGCCAGTTGTTTTGCTTGATATTTATCCTCCCAAAAAGGGGCCAAACTATAACATGGATGTGATTTGCCTTTGTTACATCTGCTAAAACTATCGTTTTTCCCATATAGGATAAGCAAGAGCAGCTCACAAATGAAGTGATGCTACTTCATGTTAAAAGTAAAAGAAATGTTCTACCGTCAAATTAATTTCAAATTTGTTTTACCATTCTTAACAAACGTTGAAATATGTATTTATTGCTGCATGGTGCAAAGTGTAGGAACACCAGCATTGCATACTGACACTTCAGTGTTGTTCTTAATGACACAGGGGCTATGGCTTTGTGAAGTTTGGTGATGAAAGCGAGCAGAAGAAAGCCCTGGAGGAGTTCCAGAATGCTACAGGTCTGGGTGGCAAAGCCATCAGAATCAGCATTGCAGTCAATAAAAGGTAAATGTTTTTGGAAGGAGTGTTCTCTTCAGCAAATGTCACACGACTGCTGTGACCATTTTATAAAGCTTAGCTAGATGAAAAGACTTCTAGATGTGATGCAGTAGAGGCTCAGCGTTATTTCTTAAGAGCTTTAGATGTTTGTTGCTTGTGCAATATGTAAATGGTTTATGATGCATGCACATCAAAGTGCTAACTAGCCTGTGGGTTCTGCCAAAAGCTGAGAATGTCACTTTACTAAAACTATTTGTAATTTACCCTGCAGCAACAAAACAAACAGCTACCACAACCAGAGTCACAACTACAACAGCAGTTACCAGCAGCAGTACTATCAGCAGCCTTACAACAATTACTACCAACAGTGGGGTTACGATCAGTACAGCGGCTACAACTACGGCTATAACCCTTACGCAATGCCTCCTCCTGTTCCTCATGGAATGATGGGACCGCCCCCGCCAATGGGAATGCCCCCCATGCCCCCTGACATGCAGACAACCACCGAGGTAAGCAGTGATTTATGTTTATATAATCCTATTTGACCCTTCTAACCCCAGTAGTCAAGGTGAGAGACCTACATACCTAACACACTTGCATGCGTTCAGTTACCTTCAACAAAGTTAGAAAATTACTGAGTATCATGATATTTGATTTAATTATCATAGTCAAATGGCCATCTCCTCCCTTTCTTCTTATAGCCTGGTGCATATCAGACCTCATGTCCCTTCAGGAGCTTCCACAGCTTGTGACCACAGTTAAAGCAGGCAACACGCTCCTATTTGACAGAATCATATTGTTCCTTGATGTCCTGAACTGAAATGCAGAACCATGGTTTTAGCACTATACTAAATTTGCACCACTGGTTTCACAGGACATGCGTTGCCCAAACGCTGAATACATTCATACCAATGACATTTTACTAAGGTATTATGAGAAGACCTTGTGTAAGACAAGTCGGGGCAATTCATTGGTCATTTTGCTGCTTGAATTGGAACAATTTCTCTAGGCTGCAGTTATACACTCCTGTGTGAGGAGGAGGATGGTGATGGTGTACTGCCAGTCTAGTTAGCAAACTTCACCATGTATGGTTTGCTCAAACCTCTTCATGCCTTAGTGGAATTTAGGGACTCGACAGCACCACAGCCAGATGCATGTACACAATGTATCCAGGTAATATTACACTACCTAGCTACTGTTTTGGCTCATATCTATGCAAACACCCCCTCATCATAGTGCTGTATGTGTTATGGTTAGGCTTCTAGGGGAAGTAGGATCAGGTTCTGCTCCATACCTGGACTTTGACTTCTGCACTGAATGACCATCTCTTTATTATCGCTACTGTATGCTTTCCGACATTCATTAGCATTGCTGTGAGTTTTTCACATGTTCACAAAGCTCAAATAGCTACTCCCTCCACACAATTGCTAAAATTAAGTGAACCCTCGGCATGAATTTCATGGCTCTCATCCTACTACCCCACACCGCTGGATTACAAATGTCACTTTTTTAAAATCCCGCTTCAATTTAATCCTTATTTTATTTTTAGCAAACCCAAGATGCCGCTGAAGAGGCTGAAGAGGAGAATGAAGGTAATGAAAACTTTTTTGTCTGCATGCGTTTTTCATATTTGGTTTATAACCGTGTAAACAGTTTATGTGAACTTGGACCTAAATCTATACTGCCAAAGTTTGACTGCCTTAACTTTGAATATAGCACACCGTGTGGTGGCCAGTCCATGTGTAAAAACTATTCCTCTTACACTTCCTTAATAGCCATTCTCTCACAGTGTGAAATAAATGTCTGCTATCATGGAAGAAGAAATTGCATGAAGAAGATAACCTGGCCATTTGGTACATTCAGGTTATCAGCTGACTTAATGTTATTGCATAATGTTGCTGAGTCTAGATCTGGCCAACTGACGCAACTGCACATCACAACACTGCCTCCAGAGGTTGTATGCTGGCCACTTTAAATATATGCATCACTTAATGGGCTTCAATGATTGACCCTATTATAGTGATGAATTAATCTGGTCTCATCAGACCACATTTTTTTATTGTTTTTTTTTTTGGCCACAATAACAAGTGGTTTTCTTATGGATACACTGTTTTGTGTGTGGAAATGCCAACTGCCCTTACTTTTACTGTAAAAGTCCTTTCTTTCTTTTTTTTTTGGTAAACCGTGCATGGTGACCAAGAGTTTTAGGTGATCCTTTTAGGTTTTAATAATGCATTGAACAGTTCTTAGCCTAATTTATTGCTTTGATGCAAGGCAATAATTTGACCCTTCTTGTTTTGCCAAGGCAGTGTATCAAATTTCTAAAACTCTGAAGCGTTGCACATGATTTAAATACTTTATTTACTGTTGTAAAAAAATTATTTCACCCTAGAATAATATCAGTTTCTATATCTTCACAAAAATAGTCATGTGATTGTTGATATAAATGCAAGGGGTTGTACAATTTTAGTTAGGGTTTAGGGGACAATTAGTTTGTTCATACAGTATTGTTGGTTGCTTCCTTGGAAGAAAACATGGTGGCAAGGGTATAGTCTGTTAAGCCTACTGATGTTTAAAAGGGTATAAATTAAGTAATTATATTTGTGGAATTTAAGGTCAAGTGTGTGGCATAGCTTCCTTTCTGTTTGTCATACAGATGTTAGTTACACATTAGTTGACAGGAATTCAAAGCCCCAACTTTTTTGGATTGGCTGCAAGTTTTGCTTCGGCCCGCCTATCCATCCACATTTGTCTGGCTGAGATTCTAATTAATGATTAACGTATCTTAAGAATAAAGTGTTTGAATGTTAGTAGGATTGTAGGGTTGACCATTGTAACCAGCAAATAAAATGGTTAGATTTTGGAAATGATCCAAACAGGGTCAAGATCACAGCAAGGTCAAACATCTGATAAATACATAGTCTTCAATAGCTTACTTCCTGTTTAAAATACAGAAGAAGAAGAATATCTTTTGGATATAAACCAGAAGAAAAGCCTTGGTGGTGTTGAGCGTGACTCGTTAAATCTGTTGATTTAACTCTGTGTTTTCTTCCAGAGCCAAACCCCCCAGTGGATGTTGAGTCCCTGAACAAACAGTACATGGAGCGCAGTGAGGAGCTGTACGAGTCACTTAGGGATTGTTACTGGCAGCCTTTGGATTGCATCACATCTGAGATCTCATAATGGAATATTGCTCTGATTATCCAGATCTTTTTTTTTTTCTGTAAATGTTTATGCCTTTTTATCCAACTCCTTTTCAAAAATAAAAATGTACACATTTGGTCTATTTCATGTAGAAGTCTTTTTGTATTTGTGTATTCAGTCTTTTCTTCATTGTTTAAATGAAGATAAACACACAAGGGTTAGTCTTGACCTGGCTGGAAATGTAATTTAGTAAAATACTATGCAGTACAGTGAGATTGACTTCTGCCTGAGGACACTGTGAAAGGTTATAGACATTGTTGTATAGGACCTTATAGAGGGAGCATTTTAGAGCAAGTTATACTCGTGGACAAAAACATAGTACATAGTTGTATAATTTAAAAACAGTGCAGTTACAAAAATCTGAAATCAAATTCATTATTTTGTAAGCTGAAACCTTAATATAATAAGACAAAGGTAAAATTACTATCATAGGCTGACTGTCATTCTGAATTTGGAATTTATGGTGCTGATGGACAATTTTACATAAAATGTATTTGTCAAATAAGTTTAAGTAATTTATGCATAGAATGTTTTTGTATTTCCCATGGCTTAAATCTATTTAGTGAGGAATTTCAGTAAGTTTCATTTTCAATTACATACACGCGCATCTTCATTTTAAACATAGTTGAGCAGCTGAAGTTATTTGATTTGTCCCTGTATATATACAGAACTAACCAACAGCATGGTTCATAATCAAGTATTGCTCTTCAGGAACCTCTTGCACGCGCACACACACTCCAGGCAAAAAATGGGTTGAATTGGTAACTGACAGGAAAATAAGTGTTAATATTAACTATATTGTTTTGACTTAGACTATATGTAAACTAAACACAAAGTTTAGACCTGTTCAGTAAAGAGTTTGGACAAAGTAAAATCAGTGAAGTGTTTTATAGTAGAAAAATCTACAATATGCTAGTTGAATATTACCAGTCATGAGAAATTAAAGTGATTTTTAACAATACACCTCATGGAGATTAAATTTACAATGAACCAACTGAAAGGGAAAACACTAGAAAGCATTATCCAATTGTTCAATAAATACTTAATACAGTTTATAAAGCATAAATAATTTTTAAACTAATTTTATAGTTGGAAGTTTAACACTGTTGACTAGCAGATTCTCACATTGCTGGAAACTTCGTACTGACGCTCAGATAATCGTAAACAAGATAAAGCTCGGCCCTGCTAAAAACGTAAATATTTTCTCACATCCAGCAGGAAAAAGAAGCAAAAACTATTATTTTCCTAAAGTGTCTCATAAAAAAGGGGGTGATGAGTAGAAAAAAAAAAAAAAAGAAAATAAATGGAGGGGGGAATTCATCAGAGTCCAGAGTACCTGAACTGGGAGGCTTGTCAGGATGATTCGGCACACGTTAGGGATCAGTGTTATCAGAGAAGTTGCTGTGTGTGTGTGTATAAAAAAAGTATTCTGCAATATTTACAGATGAAATCTCATATTTTGACAGGCAAATATATAAACATGGGCAATACTGAGATTTAAGCCAGAATTCCATATTCAATACTTCTGTCGTTTCAGGCACTTGCGACCGATGTCCACTGTGTAACGGTGAGTGAATACGTTTCTCTGTTCCATTATTAACTCAGAAGTCGTTCATCTTCTGCAGGTATTTCAGTATGGAGTCCATGCCCTGCGGGGAGCCCCAGACCCTCTTTAGTGCCTCACACTCCCGCTCGTTGGCCTGCTCCAGGGAGGCTCGGTTAATGTTCCGCACCAGCGCTTTGGACTCCCGCAGAACCTCCAGGGTTGACGTGGTGGAGAGCAGCATCATGCAAATGAAGTGAAATAAAATACAAAAGGAAAAAAACATGACTTATGGATGTAGATGTACTGGGAAGGTTAAGAAAAGTATTCATAATTATTTAAAAAGATACAAAGATTAAAAGTATTACATTTCCTTCTGGGTTATGAAAAACATAAAAAACAAACATTTTTTTGGCTCCAAAGTAAAAACTGAACAGAGAAAGTGCATCTTAATGTCAGTTATGCATGACTAATGGAATGCAGAAAACAGGAGAAAATGAAAGATATGAACCAGATAGCATGCAGAATGTCAGTGTAAAAAAAAAAAAAAAAAAAAAAAAAAAAAGCGATGACTTACAACTGAATTACACGAGACTAGCTCTCTAATGCGAGCCATGACCTCCTGGGCGAAGGTCCCTGGCCAGAGCACCTGGGACACCAAGCCTTTAGCACATGCCTCCTGGGCAGTCAGCTTTCTTCCACTCAGCAACATCTCATTAGCCTGAAAAAGAGAAGTGTTTTGTTCAACCTTAACTGGGTTTAAAATAAAATAGATAAATAAAGTGATGACAGAATAACATTATTATAATGTCCAAGTTAATGTGCAGCTGGAGGTTAAGTTAGGCATTTCATTTTTAATGTTAATGCACAAATATTTCATGAGACCATCTTTGTGCGATATGATTTGAATTCACTTGTAATTACTTTTTTCTCAGAATCGCAGAATCACTCTTTTACAATTTGAGCCTAAGAATATGGCCATGCTATCATAGAAGAAATATAATTTAAAAAATGCATTGATTGGATTACCTCGTCTTTAGGTACATTCAGGTAGTCAGCTGACTACATTCTAATGCCACCAATTGTTTAACTGATCTCTGTCACGATCATTCATCATCCTGACCACAAATGGCTCAAACTGACCTTTTGCCCCCAGTCACCACATAGTAACCCAAAAAGACAAAGTGAAATCTTACATTTAGAAACATATTCAGACCCTTTTTCAGTTCTTCAGTTCTTATTGTACTTGGTCTTTTATTTGCTCCCATCGAGGGGTTGCCAAACGAACCGTCAGATCCACACAACTTTATGCCGGATGCCCTTCGTGATGGAACCCTCCCACATTTTATCCGGGCTTGGAACCAGCACTGCATCCAATGGCTGGGGTTGGGGCATTGAGTGGGATTTGTACATCTCTATATCTGACACCTCATACTTTCCTCAAGTTTTACCAATCTCCCTATCTTGCCCTGACAAGCGCTCCCACAGGATGATGCCTTCACCATTCTCGCTTCACCGCAGTTGATAAGCAGGATCTGGTTTTGCCAGATGCAGCACTAGTTCATGTCAAATTTTTTTTTTTTTTTGGTTTCATTAGAAAAGTTCTTTAAATGCTTTTTCACATGCATTTCAAAAAAAGAAATGCAGCCATCAGACCATACAGACATTCTGGTCTGATCCCACAAACTGCTGCAAACGTTAATGCTGGATTTGGTAGAAAGGTTTTAGAACATGGCGCTTTGCAACCCTGCAGTGTACGGACTCATTGCACATGTTGTGGAGGAGATGGTCGAGCATGCACTATGGAAATGGCAAGCTGCCAAAGCTGGTATGATGGCCTGGCCAATGTTCTGCTGAGAAACAGTGCGTTCTCCTATTCCTGTAATGTCATTCTGACACCTACCCAAACACTGTTGCAGACCAAGTACGGTGTTCACAAATGAACATAGCTGGATAATGCACCTTGTCACACTGTAAAAATTGTTAAGGAATGGTTCAAGAAACATGACAGAGTTCAAGACATTGACTCGACTTCCAAATTCCCCAGATCTCAATCTAAGTATCTGTGGGATGTGTTGCATGAACAAGTCAGATCCATGGAAGCACAGACTTGTGGCATAGATAAACTAAAGGATCTGCTGTTAACGTCCTGGTGCCAAATAACACATCACACCGTCTTAGGCCTTGATGATTCAAAGCTGTTTTGGTGGCACAAGGGAGACCTACACAATATTAGACAGTCGGATTCAATATTATGGCTGGTCATGGATGAATTAAATAATCTTGCATTTTAGAACATGTTTATAGATACTCACTGATGCAACTCCCATGATGTGAGGGAATGTTACAGAGGAACATGCATCTGGGGTCTGGCCAAAGATAGCATAAGGGGTTTGAAACCAGGCCTTCTCATTGGCCCAGATTACATCACACAGAGGCAAGATGGAGGCTCCAAGTCCAACAGCAGGTCCATTTACAGCAGCAATGATTGGTTTCTTGAACTGGATAAACGTGTTCACAAATGCCCTGAGAAGAGACAATTGAAAAAAATAGTAGGTGTAAAAAGGCAGCAAAAATATATATATATTTAACAGCTGGAGAGAGGTTGAGGAAAATCTGTAACGATGTTGGCATGTGGTTTGGAAACAACCAATTTCCATTAATATTCATCTAGCATCAATGTAAAAAAATTAATAAATTTTAATACTTTAAACATATGCAGACAACGGACCACTGAACATCACATTCCAAACCCACTGGCATTAATATTAAGTCTTCTGGAAAGAATTCCACTAGATTTGGGATTTCATTTAGCCACAAGAGATCAGACACTGATGTGCAACAAGGAGGCCTGCCATGTTCACTTGGGTTGAAGACAGGGCTCTGTGCAGGCTAATGTCAAACCAACTTTAACAAACCAAGTGTCCATGGAGCTCAGTTTGTGCAAAGGGGAATCGGAACATACTGTACGTTTGGCAAAAAAGCGAACAGAATTTTCAAATGCATCACACAATATTGTTTCTTATGACTGAAGACACTGTTGTGTCCTTGCTGAAGGAGTAGACAAAACCATATTTAATTTGCAGCACGTAAGATTCTTTTGTTGAAAAAGGGAAGAAATAATTGTGGGACAATATAAAAAAATAAAATGAAAACATGATGTTCTTAAGCTGCTGAAAATCCTGTAATAATAATTAGTTTTGTACCCGAGCCTCCGGTAACTAAAGGGGACTTCATGTTAATTTGAACATTCCTCATTATACTGAACTTTCAGCCTCCTAACACACAGTATGACTGCAAATCAATCCCTGCTATTCGATATCACCAAATTGAGTCTGGTTCCTCTCAAGGTTCCTTCCTATTGTCATCTCAGGGAGTTTTTCCCTCGTCTTGCTCATAAGGGACATCTGTTGATTATGAATTATACATATTTTCTTACACTTTTCAACTATGACAATTAAATGTGCTATATAAATATAAAACTGAATTAAATGAATAATTCTTAGTCAGAGGTGTCTGTTTTTGTTTGTTTTAGGGTTTATTGCCATATCAGCTTCCCAGGCTATTTCATGGCAAATGCATATCAAATATTAAACTTATTTATTTGAACCAATATAATGTGTTATAATACAATGGATTTAAAGAGTTGTGGAAAAAATTTAAATAATAACAACAAACAAAAATAAATAAATAAATGAATAAATATCACATTAAACATGGCCTTGGCCAGAAGAACAAGACTTTACATAATGTTCTTTAGGTTCACTTTTGATAGAAATTGTAAAAGTTTTTCTGGTTTTATCTTGCAGAATATGTTTTTTAAATTTTGTTCATGTAGAAATTGTTTTCGTATCTTATTAAAAATTGGGCAGGTCAAGGGTATATGCTTTATTGTTAGAGTAATGCTACAGTGCTGACATTTTGGAGCTTCTTCACCCTTTAATAAATAAGCATGGGTTATTAATAAGTTTGTATGGCCTATACGGCACCTTGCATATACGACTTGGTCATGTCTGGATTCGAAGAGGTGAGGGCGTCTTTTTAGTCAGATGTGTCAACTTAGAATAAGTGAGGGGTCATGTGAAATAGACCACAGGCATCATAAAAGTCCTTCCACAAGGCTTTCTTCGTGCTTAATTTCTAGATTAACTTAATTATTAATAAAGTTAATTTATGCTTAATTTAGGCAGTTCACCAAGAATGGATTCTGATTATCAGTTCTTAATAGATTATCCATCTGATTATGTGGTTCGACATGGAGAAGCTCTTTTTCGATTTATTTATGGAAATTATGAGACATGCCAAAATACAAAAACACAAAATCCAAAGGGCAATCCACAAAAGTGCTGGATTTAATACAAGTGAATGTAGGCTCTTCAAGCAGCCGGAACTTCCTAAAATCACATACAATCTCTACTTCTCACAACCCCAAGCAATAACAACCAAGAAGGAGTCACCTGTAAAGTCTCTTCACCTTGGACTATATTGAAAAACACTACTACACATTATTTGATGATTTACCATTAAATTGGCTAAATTGTTGAATACATTAAATAATATATTATCAAAAAATGTGTCATTGTAGTGGTTTTAATATAGTACAAGACTTAGAGATGACTCCTTTACTTTCGCCAATTTGCATACTGTCCCAGCTTTTTTGGAAATAAAATTGTTATTACTATATCACTTATAATTAAAATAACTTAGTAATTAAAATTTAGCCCACTCCTTATATTAGCTTTCTCACTTAAAACCAAGGGCAGCATTTAAACAACACAAACTAATTTCAAATGAAGGAGTTTAACATTTAATTTAAAATTAAATTAAACAAAATGCCACATGTTACTGAGAAGCCTGCATCTCTGTCATACGCAAAAATTAATATTTAACAAACATAGCAAATAATTCACTCCTACCACAATGGATGCTATTGTGATAATATAGCTTAGAGTGTGTTTCGAGACTAATTAGCATGTGTAAATGTGTGGGTTTCACTAGCAAAGTTCAGAGAAAAAGGCAGATCGAGGGTTTTTTAATAGGCACAACTTTTTAATGTAACACCACTCAGAAGCTTGTGCATTCAGGACACACTTGGTTATGTCCAAGGCTGAATGGTCAAGACTGCTCAAACTAAAAACTAGCCAATTCCTGTGACTGGCTAATTGACCGGTGCATCTCCATTATAAATGTAATAAATCATTTAAAAATGGATTTTGGAGTCAATGTAATATCAATCAGCACACAAACGACTCGCAATTCAAACCACTCTGTACTTCGGGTCAATGTAATTTTTACCTAATGGTTTCCGCCATTTTGATGCTCTCTCTTTTTCGGTCATCTGTAAGTCTTCTAATTAAGTAGATGAAGTCCAAGCCAAAACAGAACACACTTCCAACTGCGCTCAGTAAGACCAACTTGCTGTCGTCAGCTGCTGCTGTGGCCATGGCGCTCTGAACCTCCTTCATCACCTGCAGCATTCAGGGGTCACAGATGTTACATCACTTGCTACTAAAACACGTTACAAATGCATTTAACTTTAATGTAGTAATATGATGAAAGAACAGCATACTGCATTAAATAAATCTAATATATCACTTTTGTGACTTCTCCAAACTTTCTGGAAAAAAAAAAAAAAAAACGAAATCTAAACACTTAAGTTTAAATAAAAGAACATAATTACAATTCCAGACACCCTGTGAGACGTCTGATGCAGCTCTATAGCATGTTTACACTCACATCAGGATTTAAAGAATTGTTCTCAGACGTCTTGGTAGAAAACAGAATGTGTGTGAAGCCGTCCTGCTTCTTCACAACAATGTCTCTATAGCGATAAGCACTCTCTGTCTGACGAACGCTGAAGCGCAGACGCTTGTCGATGGCAGAGCGCTCCTCAGGCCTCCGTTTGCCTATCGTATTTGTTACACCCGAGCCGGCTGCCACTCCTGCTGTGCCATTCTGTACACTGGCTGTTCCACTGGCTGACGATGCCTCCATAACAGTTGATGCACCTTTGACATAAATTACATCAATGCCAGTCTGTATTAACATACCAAGCAACTCAACACACATTTCATTCAATTAACACACATTAGATATGTACATGGAGATGGATGGTGGTTGATGGATGGTTAGATGAACCTGGAGATCAAAAGACATGTACAGATATGGCCGACTGACATATACAGAAATGGATATGGATGGCTTTCGAGCAGCACAGGGGTAAAGTGCACGGCACTATCATCCAGAGGTCAGGGGTTTTATGCCTAGGAGATGCTACAGCCATCCATAGCCGGAAGCCTGGAGAGCATTGAGGGGAGGTGCATACCCGGATTCCCCACATTATTTATAGTGATGCTACCCAATCTTGTGTTTCTGTGAGCTCAAGCAAGCGGAAGGGATCAGACAGTGATAGTGCACATGATAGAGACAGTGATCCTAGTGTGATACACCCTGTGTGACACTCCCCAATGGTTTGTCGGCAGCTTTACGTGCATTACAAGAGGCAAGTGTTAGCCTAACACAACACATGGGAATTGGACCTGTCTAAATTAGGGAAAAAATAAAAATTTATACATAGACCACCTATATTGCTTAACGGCTAAAATTGAATCTCTTAAAGCCTAGTCCTGCAACTAACCAACAACTATTTTGATAATTAATTAATCTAGCAATTATTAAATCAATTAAACTTAAAACTTGGCTTGAGGTTGTTTTGTGCATTTTGTAACTAACCTTTAAAATAATATACATATTTAGATAAGATGAATACTTAAATTACAAATATGTCTTTTAATGAAAACTAAAACCAAAGAGAAGGAAAGTAACAGCAATAAAGTATAACTATTAATTAAAGCTTAAAGATGGTTGATGGTAATTATGGGAGTCAAGTTAAAATGTTAAGAAAACTCAGTTAAAGTCTGAGTATAATTATCCACGATCACTTCAGGTGTGAATCCTTTCCCCACTTACCCGACTCCTCCCCACTTTCTCTCTGATTCTAGTGGTGGATTTGCTCTGAAATGTTGAGTAAAATGTTCCCTTAGGAGATTTTTGCTTGTGAAAGTTTTTACCATCAAGCTATTACTCACTTTACTCCAGTACGCCTCACACCTACATGTCAGAGCGCTCACAGTTCATACGAGAATCAAGTGCGATGACCTCATCTAATTGACAATTAAATTTGTTGCAAACTACTGTGGTACCTCAGCACATTCCCCAGGGAAATAATGTAAAGGCAGATAATCCATTCCAACCATCCAAAAATATTATCATTACTACCAATTTCCAACACCATAGTATTTTTTTTTATCAAAACATTTAGAAAGAAAGTAAAATATGAAAACAGACATTAGACCTTACTTAACCTTAATTCGTGACTCTTCTTGGCACTGGCTACTTTAAAAACAAAACTAAAAATGGCTCCCTTGCAAAACACTGATGCAAAAAAGTTTTGAACAGCTCCTGGACATGCGCGCAAATTAGCCAGCGTTCGGTTCGGATCATTCTTTCATATATCGAAAATGTTTCATATACCAAGTTATGTTTTCTCAAAATTTCAGATCTTAAGGAAAATTCGACAAGGTAATTTAATTATTGATTTTAGTCAACAATGGCAATTAAGTCCACATGTTTTGTTTTTTTTAAGCAAGGGTGTTTTTATAGGTTTTGGCCTTTAATCCACACACAACCAGTGTTTAAAATCACTGATAGACTTTTTTTGGGTAAACCCCATCCAGGGTAAAGATATTCTAGGGGGGAAAAAATGAGCTTCCAGGTTTTAAGAGTATGCAGTTTGGCTTCTTTGTTTGACATTAGAGTGTGGCATATCTGGTACAAAACTTTTTTTTTCTTTTCCCAGGCTTCTGCTTTGCCATGGCGTTTACGGTTGGGGTTTTATCACTGCCAATTGGTTTGGCATGCTCTCTATGCTATAATCTTGCCTTTTCATATGGACAAAAAAAATTTTTAAGGACAAAAAAGGAAAACCACTGTTTAAAAAAAACTTATAATAAAAAAATAATACACACGTTTGTGTGGTCTTGGCCTTGGTGATGCCACTGAAAAGGGTCAAAAATGAAAATTTTTGGTCAAATGTTTTCACTAATAAATATGGATAGCTTTAGTTAAAACATAATTTTCAAACATTAGCAAAGTCAAACACACATTAGGTGTTATTACCTGGTGTTATCACAAATATTCTATTAATAATCGGAATAGCATCCCAATTGGAATATAAAACACTTCATCCACCTCAAGAAGCTGGCCCAATCAGAATAATTTTTTTTTAATTGAATTAAACCTCTGATAACTCATTTAATAGGAAAATATTAGCCATGTGAACACGATCTGTTCGTTCCTCTCTTGGTGGTATAAAAAAAAAAAAATTCTGCACATTTGCCCCAACATTAATAGATATGACGACTTTCAGGAAGAAAAATTTAGCTTCCACTCCTGATCAGCAAACTCCAAGAACAATTCTTCCACCTGTGTTTCCTTCAGACTTTCATCCACTGGGTCCCTGGCTGAGGAAGGGGCAATGATTGGTTACTACATGTGAAATTGTGGGCCAATCATAAATGAGACTGAATTCGAGTAAAATAAAGGCAGAATTTGTCATAAAAATTTAAGCCAAACCTTCTCTCAAAGCGGAAATAAATAAACAAATTACTTCTTATCCTTTGGTTATATTATCAGATCATTCCTTCATGCAAACTTTTAAGATAGAATATTTAATCATAATTATTTAAATTGGATTGAAGAAATTGTGTCTAAGCGTAGCTTTTGAGAAGACGTTGAGAAGAGTACACTGGTCGTCATCATCATCATAATGTGAGATGTAGAAAGGGGCAGGGTTTCCACAAGCACTTCACTGAAGTGGGAGCCAAACTCTCAACTGAGCTTAGTAGGTTAATATGCCATTTGGCTCATCTACAGGAACATCTTTATTTTGCAGTTTTTTCTTGTGCGACTTTTCTTGTACTAGTGTAATCCTGTGCTAATATGTCACCCATAGACAAAATGCCAAAAAGGCTGGCAGATCTGTTTGGGTTATAGTTTTATATTGAAGAGTTAAAAGTTCGCCAGAAAACAAAACACAGTGGTGGGCATGCACTTTCACCAGTTCTTTCACCAGGTAAGTTACATGTATGATTTCTATAATACCCTTTACATCTATATGGTTCACAGGCAAAATAACATACCTTTCCCGTTCAGTGTACGGACAGCAGCAGGTGTGATAGGAACCTGAGGCGGTGGCAAAGCTGCCTGAGTCCTGGGCCGTGTGCCCATGCGTGCCCGCTCCTGTCCAGGCACAAGGACGTGCCCAGCAGACTTCTCCTGCACGGCCACCTCAGGGGGCACAGAGTCAGGTTCCTCTCCACCTTGTTCCAGACTGTGTGCTGCCTCACTGGGAGACTGCTCCGAGTCGGCTCGACTGTTCATCGGGCTTTTTGGCACTAAGATTTTGATCCCAGACTTCGCCAGGTCCATACTACAACGTAAAGTGCTGGCAGGAGGGGTGGATAAAAAAGGCTGCTGTTGTGTGTCTGCTTTAGCATCCATGTCTCTGTTATCCAGTGCATTCTGTGGTGACTGCAGTTGTTTCTTAACACTGGTGGAAGGCATGCTCAGAGCAGATGGAGCAGTTGCAGCACTACTGTTTTGAGGCTGAGGCCTGTTCATCTGTTTGCGAGCATTGCTGATGGAGCTGTTACCCACAGCCGTGCCTGGAGACCTGCGTGTAGAACGCACGCAGGGCGCATCTCCCGACCTCTCACTGTGTTGACGATTAAACTCATTTATAAACTCTATGCAGCTGGTTAGATTAGCTTCAGGCTCCCAAGTGTCTCCTTCAAAAGTATAACCCCTCCAGCGAACCAAATACTCCATTTTGCCTTTCTTGTTTTTACGTTTACCAACAATTCTCTCAACCTAAAGAGGATGAAAAAGAGAAAATGTAAAATGCATTTTAATCTGTGGGTAAGAATGTTCAGGGCAGGAGAAAACAAAACAAAAATATGAAAGGATGCAGGAAGGAAGTTTTTGCCCTTCCAAAATATGTTTTACCACTGTTAATAATTGGATAGTACAAATTTAAAATTATCAGTAGATTTAATCATTGCCTCTGAGTTAACAATTTAACGTAACCATAGTCTCTGAATTAACAACATACTGATTTAGCAGGGAGATAGAACCTGAGTGATGCTGCTGCTGCTACTACTGAAATTGAATATTATCTTGGCTGAGCTACTCACTCTGTATATCAAGAACAATGACCGTAATGATTGTTGGCAACCACTGAAGTTGCGAAAGGAAGCTGGCTAAACAGTTAAGGGAGAAAATTTCTCACTACAATATGAAAAGAACAAGAATAACACTCGATTCTTTCTATAACTGCTACTTATATTGTACATACAAAGTAAATTGGTGACAGAATCATGGACACCCAAGGCTCATCTATACCTGTGGAGACCAAAGGCTAGCCCGTTTGGTCCGATCCCACAGAAAAGCCAATGTGGCACAAATTGCTAAAAGCGGATAATGCTGGTCCCAATAGAACAGTATCAGAACATCCATGGGATAACAGCCTGTCGTGTATGGGGCTTAGCAGGCAAAGTTTGTTGTTAAATTTCACAGATCTCAATCCGACCAAGCATCCATAATAGGTACCGGACAAGAAAGTCAGATCCACGGAGGCCCCACTCCCCAGCCGACAGTATCTAAAGGATCCACCGCTAACATCGCCAGACACATAAATAAAAACATCACATTTTAATTACAGACCAAGTGAATTCCTGATGCACGTGTCTCTGTAGCATTTAAACCCTTCTGTGTTCAGCAATATTACAGCTCTAATAGCAAAATAAAGTAGTGTTTTAATCCTTAGTTGTTTTTTTTTAGTTAGAGAATGATGAATTCTATAGGTTTTGTGTTGACTTGTGAATTACCTACATTGCACATTTATTTGAAATCCATGACAAAAAGTATGCAGTATCCGATAACACACACTTTTACTCAGAGTCTTCTATTCTTGTAAAATTATTCCTTTTTCTAAAAATAAAATGGGTGAGTAAAAAATTATCCATACTCTGGATGTAAAATTTATTTCCCTTAACTTTTAGAAAAGACAAATAAATAATAAAACCATGAATACACCGCATTTTTCTCTTATTCATCAGAATTTAAACTTCATCCTTGTAGGGCTGCTCTCAGGCAACCAAACAACTGAAAGTCTAATGGAGCAAGATCACAATGCCTTTGGACACCAGATCTGTGAGGTTTAGGCTTGTTCAATAAGCTAAGCTGTTCAATAAACATCTCACTGTAACGAGCACTGTTAATTGTTGAACCTTTTTCATTATAATGTTCCAGGACTGGCCCCTGAGCAAATCTGTTCACTCGGTCCAAACTCTGTTTGCAGATATCCAAACGCTTCGGTTTATGGTCTTCTGTGAGTTGTAACAAAAATATTGTTTTACTTTACCCGAAAAACAAAAAAAGGAAGACTAAGTGGATTAAGCATGTAAAAACACACGAGTAGACTGATTTTACTCCGCAGAGAGTTGTTCTATATGCTGAGCAGTTCTGAGACACTGGTATCAGTACTCTTCACAAATGGAAATATGCACACTCCATTTGAAGTTAATGGTAGAACATGGGCGGAGATTCCTACAGAAAAAGTAGAATAGAATAGATTGAGTGTGCAGTTGACTCACTGCTGCTCCTCACACTGCTCCAATGTTTTGGCAGATATATTATTACCTCACAGTGTGATAAGGGGCAGTGGTAGCTCAGACGGCTGCGACACGGAGTTACTGATCGGAAGGTCAGCGGCTCAAGCTCGAGCTCCACCAGGTTGCCATTGTTGGGCCCTTGAGCAAGGTCCTTAACCCTATCTGCTCCAGGGGCGTTGTATTAGGGCTGACCCCGCACTCTGACCCCAGATACGCTGGGATATGCGAAGAAAGAATTTCACTGCGCAGTAATGTATATGTGCCAAATAAGGGCTTAACAAAGGCTTAACAATAGATTAGATGTACCAGTCACACCTGAATAGTGCTAAAGGCATAGTGCATCAAGAACAATGAGCTAAAAGATCAGCAGAGCGAGTTACACATTCTTAGCAAATAAAAAATATTTAAGTAAAGTACAAAGTACAAATGTTAATTAGCATATATCATTATTGGTGCTAGCATTAATAGCACCACTTCTGTGTTATAAAGTGACCACTGGTCAGACTGCTATGTTTGGTGAGTGATGTAAATGCTAGCAAAAGCACCCAAGCACCCTACCTTGTTGTTTTTAAAACAAGGGTATGCGTGGCATTTTCAACACATGTGGCATACGTCATGCTAGACACCAGTACTGTTGTGTTTTAATGCCATGCCTGCTCTGACTGCAGAATGCCGGTGAACTACTTAAAAGAACACTGAGGCAGCTGAATACCTGGAATTCTGTCTGAATTACCAAATGTGAATGAAGGTGCCATGCAGATCTGCCCATCAACAAAATGTGTGAAAAGTGCATTAAGTCTCACAGTTATGCCAATTACTTACTAGCAGTTCATTATTTTTTGGGCATTACAGCTCCTATGTAGTCAAATATGTGCTTGATACATATAATACTTGAGATTGTTCTCCCACATAAAAGCGTATTTATGTATTAAAATAAATACACATCACTTTTAGAGCATATATTTAGTTTGTTGTCAAATTTTTAGATGTGTTACAACAAAATATCAAATACAAATCACTCATCAGTTTACTATAGTCCGTAAGTATTTGGTCACCAATAATTTAATTATTTAGCTTCTGTACACTAACAGAAGTGGCTTCATGGGAGAAGCAATCAGCCTGTGATCATCTTTGGTTTAAAATAATTTTCAACAAAAAATACTGCATTAACTGTTTAGCAATTAACTTGCTTCTTAGTTAGTTTAGTTCAAGTTAAAAGAAGTCTCTTGTTAAAGGTCTGATGCTGATTTCAAGTTTTGAATTTGCATTTGGTATCTGTACAAGAGATCATTAAACGCAGTTCAAAGTGGAGCCTATGCAAGTGAAGGAACCCATCGTTAACCTAAAATAAATAAATAAATAAATAAATAGATAAATTATATAAAATAATTTTTTTAAAGACATCAGAGAGATCTTGGAGTCTCAGAAAAATCTTGGAGTGTCGAAATCAACATTTAGTACGTTCTAAAAAGAAGGAATGCCTTGGTAAGCTCTGCAACACCAAGAGGCATGCAAGACCACATAATAAAACGAAATGGATGATAGCAGAATTCTTTGCTTCGTTAAAAAAAATACAATAAAAAAACCTGGATCAACAGCTTGCCAAGTCAAGGACATTGAAAGAGATAGGTAGTATTATTGTCAAAGTCTACAATTATATCACATTTTTCTTATGCAATAGTTTAACACATTAACATTCAATAATTGATTCATTAATAATTAACTAAAACTACTCACCTTTTCTCTCTTTAATTTTTATTTATATATAGTTCCAACAGCACAACACAAACAAATTGTTATGCGAGACAAATTTGATAAAGCCGAACTAATTTAAAGAAAACGTATAAGGATGTGTTCAGACTTCTAACTTAAGTAAAAAAATTTTGGCATATCCAAATGTATCTGTTTGAAATACAATCTTAGTTATCAGATTGCTTTCACCCAGCTGTACATCCAGAGGTGGTTTGAAATCAAATTAAAATTTGATTCCTAAAGAAGCGTCTCAGTCCGGATGCAAAATCTAAATTTAAATACCTAAATAAAACAAAAACTAAAAAGGAAAAGCACCTGGACAGCTCTGAAACAAAGATTCTTTGGCCAGACAAAACCAAGGTCAACTTATTCCAGAATGATAGGAAGAGAGGAATACAGAGAATGAAAGGTAGGGCTCATGATCCAAAGTATACAATATGGCATGACCATGTACGCCTGCTAATGGCCTAGGGGCACTGGTGTTTGATGAGGTCACTTTCACAGGAGTAGCAGGACAGATTCTGAAGTTTTAGAGCTGTACATTCTGCTTAGATTCAGGTAAATTCTACCAAAGGTCAAAATACAGATGGAAAACATATTGCTAAGTCAACCCAAGAGCTTCTTAAGGCCATGAAACAGAATGGTCTTAAAAGTCAAACTTTCCGAATAGTAATGATTATACAAGGTCAGAAGACAAATAAATTGTTAAAAATAGATAAATAAATTTAAAATACTTGGGAACTTTACTAATTATATGTTGCCTAATATCCCTTTCATCACACAGTTAATTTTTTACACATTTTTTTAAAAATGTGTTAAAATAACATGAGGCAAAAAATAAGGAATGCTTTTCAACCCTATGTCAAGTAGCAGTAGAGTCAATAGGCTATGAGGGTGAGTCAAAAATTATCCACATTCTGGATATGTTAAAAATTTCTGTTGGCAGCACAGTCATATGGATGTTTACATTCAAGGCTACCGTTTCCCCAGTCACTGCTATGCAGGTGTAAAGATGTTACATCAGTTTATTTGTAACTGCATTGCGAGCAAAATGTACTACCTGTGCTTTCAAAAAAAAAAAGAGCAGAATGCAGTGATTTGTTTTTTGTGGTACACCTGGTGGCAAAAGAATTTACAGAAGAGCATAAACAGAAGCAGTTGGTTATCTGCAAACAAAATTTGGACAGATACGCTAAGAAAGGTGAAAGTTTCTTAAAGACAGTCATTACTGGTGATGAGACATGGATTCATCACTACGAGTCTGAGAGTAAACGTATGTTTTTACGTAGAGTAAAAGGATGGAACTGAGACATCCTCAATCGCTGATCAAGAAAACAGTCCAATTCAATTCAATCGGGTGAAAAATTTATCAATGCTTACAGTTTTCTGGGATTCTCAAGGGTGAGTATTCGAACCTGAAAGTAGCCCTACGAGGACGAAGATTCACTTCTGATGAAGAAGTGAAGACAGCGGTGCATTTATGGCTCAAAGCTTAGCCGTCAACATTATAACTTTTTTTGTTTTTTAATGAGAGAATACGAAAGCTTGTCGACAGATGTAAGGCAAGGAGATTATTTTAGAAAAATGATGCATGCGGCTTTTCTAAAGTTAAGGTTAATTAAAATAAATCCTACAGCCAGAGTGTGGATAATTTGACACACTCCCACATATGTTTTAAAGACTTAATTTCAAGAGCCCTAATAAGATCATTACAGTATACTACATATATTATTTCCCAATAGAATACATTATTGTACGCCATTTGAAAACAGACTATGTATATGTATAAATAATTGAATTGAAATGTCAGTGTGTTTGCAGGAAGACCCAGCCCTGCAAACAATACATCACTAACACATCAGACTGGAGAAATAAGTTTATTCGAATATAAATGACCACTTGTATTACTATATACGATATTGATATTATATACATGATGATGAGGAAGCAAGCAGCAGGAGGGCCATCCTGATTAAATGAAAAACAAGACAACAAAGAGGGAAGTAAAGAGAAGTATTGTCGGTCACCGGGGAAACCGTGCACGTTAAGTTCCGTAACTATACCGCGATCTTCCTGATTCCGAGACATTCTCACATGGAAAAATATAACGTGATTTTTTTTATTTATTATTTAATAAGAATGAAGTGCACCCTTAATGGCAGGTACATCTCCATCACAATACAATAATGATAATAAATAACGCAGGTACTCAGGAAGCAACGTGTAGGAGCTACAAAACAACTAGCCACGGCTAGCAACCCACCCATAAACTGTAGGATCTGTCGCCTCGGTCTTATAGCTAACATTACTTACACAACTCAGCACCAAACTTTAGCTTTAACAGCGATAACGCCAAAGACTGGCAGTGCATCAGCGGCAGAGCACAGTCGCTGTTATTTGAGCAGGACATACCTCATACAGCTCCTCTGTGGCCATCATGGCCTGGTAACACTCGATGCTGCTGGAGTAATCCGACTGGAAGCCTTCCTCCAGTTCAGCTCTGCTTCTGGCCTGCTTCTTCAACTTTTTTCGCAGCACTGACTTACCGCGTCTTCTCGCTAAATACCATAGGGAAAGATTTGACCCAGTCCAGTTGTGACGGACTCAATTAAAATAGTGTTTCTAAACTTCGGAAGCAGTGTTGTACGACACAACGCAAGTCGAAGTCAAAGTGGAGAGGTCACGTGGTCATGACGTTCCTACGTTTGGTCAACTAGCGTCTCGCTTAATAGTAAACCTTTTTTAAAAAATTAAAACACGGATTATATTATTATATTAATGTGCGTGTTAGTCCTTACATTATAAACGTATTAGGATTGAGTGAACTTGTATCTGGAATTATTTTAGTAATTATTTATTTCGACAAAGTTTTCTGTCCTGGAGGCAATATGTAATTATAGCATTTTGTTCACCAAAAATTAGATAATGACAAGAGATAATTAACCATGTTGAATATGGTCGACCATGCAATTGGGTTATTCTACAGTAATGGTGGAATGTGGATCATAAAAATCTCCTGAAATGTATTTATTGTAGAACGTTATTGTATCTATAGAACTTCTTTAATAGCAATAACTTTTTAATAACTTTATGAATCCACAAAAAGTTGAGCTTAATGTTTTTTTTAAATATATATATACATTAAATGATTGGTGTTACGTTTCTTCTTGTTAACACCAGTGACGGTAACAGCAATGACAATTCAGAGGAAAAACCTTTACTATTCACAAAATGGCCTCCATGTGTAAGACCACATGGTTTTCAATTATGCCAATATCAATTATTTATTAGATGTAATCAATTATGTCCAATTTCTGACAGTTATAATTACAAAATGAGTAACATCAGTGGTGGACTTAAGCTTCACATAAATCCGCCAATAAAATTATGGCATTAAACTGAACTAATGAGAGACCTCTGAAACCTTCTGCATTTGTCTAGTGCTCTTCATATAGTGAGATCTGAAGCAGGAACGATTACAAATTGTCAAATGTATTTCAAAAAAAAAACTTATTTTGTGTAACAGGAACACCATAGTTTGGCGTAACTGAAATTAATTTTCATATTATTAATTAAAATAAATGATTATTTCATGATTTATTGTTTAACATATAGATATTCCTATTATTGTGAATCAGATTTCTTTCATGAAAAATATTTTTTTAGGTCCATGTATGATCACAGTGACGAGACATTTCCTTGAACTTGGCTCTTTAAAAAAAAAAGACTACAATTTAAGATTGAATTTCTTGATTGAAAATACATACTATATTTTGATAACATGTACAAGCATGTGCCTGTTATGTTAATTTATATGATTCTGCCAACAGTAAACCTAAGCCACAGCACTGTCCACCATTTTTGTAGAATGACCCAGTTGTTATTGTTGAAACCCAACCCTGATAATAAGAGGAAATCCTTCCCAATGCATACTGACAATACTTTGACTTCTTTCAATTACTTTTCTTAAATAGGCAAATCCTGTAACCCTAACTATAGCTACAGTTAGACACATTAAACTACAGTTCAATGTGTCTAAGTCTTCTCTATTATTATATGTTGAAAGTCTGTAAAGATAATGAGTACTACAACTAATAGTCCTGCTGCACTTACCTAACATAGTGTCAGCTGCTCCACTCGAGAAAACAGTCAGATTAACAGGGCTGGGCAAGAAACAAAACCAAAATGTCAAGGCAAGTAAAATCCTTTTTTTTTATATTGAACCTAAACTTTTTAAAAAATGTAAATCCTTTTTATTGAGCAAACTGTTACTTAAGTATCTTTACTTCTTCTTAAGTTGTTCTTATCTTCACCGATTAATGACAAAGATATAGGTGACGTTACCCACCTCTGCAATATTACAAACAATATCCTTGTTTAGTTACCCATATTGATTTTTCTTTATTACTGAAGTGTATGAACTGATTAATGGTGAAAACATAAATACAATTGATGCAGACAAAAGGTATTAGGAAATCTGAACATCACACCAATATGTGACTCTCCCCCAACACTGAGAGACACTGCTGAAAGAAAGGGCTCAAATCAACTCCAGATAATAAAGACAAGACTCCAAATTCACCCAAGTCCACCCTTCATTCCCCCAAGTAATATAACCTTACCTCTTGTTGAAGTAATACGTCTATCTATCTCTTCTTTAAATAAAACTCAAATTCTGTTTGTGGTTCCGCCGGTGTTTGCACAGGTAGACAGTGTCATCATCAAATTTTATGTCATTCTGTTAGCGTTGTCACAAGAGTAACTCAATGAATGTAATGTAATCAACATACTGTGAGGTAATAGTTATTCTTTTCATTTGATTACCAGATCATCACAATTAGGCAGGAACAGAAACCCTGTGTGGCCAGTGGGCAGGGGCCGGTATTTGTGGTGTTTGCACAGATAGTTCCGTCACAGGCGTGTCACAGGCATTCCTCAATGAATGTAACAGTAGGCAGCACATAATCAAGTCATCATCAACTTTTATGTCCTGCTGTGTAGGTGTTAAAGGCGTTTCTTACCTAATATAATACCAAATAATTGGCAGTGTCACATTCCTCACCAGATACAACAGTAGACTAAAACTGGCACCTAAAAAAACAATACTGTGGGCTTGTTACATGTGTTCCTCAGTATTGTTTTTTTAGGTGCCAATTTTAGTTACATGTGTTCCTCACTGAATGTAACATTAAGCAGCACATACGACAGGCAGAAACTGCGGAGCCATGGGTAACCTCTAGTAATGTGCATACCATAATATAACAGAACTCTTGACTTGGTAGAATAAATTTTATATGTGACAAAGGTTTCTGAAGGTTCTGTACTGTGCAAAAGTCTTGGGCCACCCCTCAATGCTTTAGATTAAATTGAATTAAATTAATTCACACGGTAAATTAAATTTACTGCAACAGGCTGAAAAGTGCTTAAAGATACAATTTAAAAATGGGATGTTTATTTAAAAACACCAGCAGCCACCTAATCCCCCCCCCCCTTCTGAAATTCTTAATAACTTAAGTCTTTCAACAATATTTTTGTTGATTTTAAACAGGGGAAAACATGTAACTTTTCAATACACATTTTATAGCCCCCTTATAAAAACCCTACACCACCCAACCCACCCCTCCCTGACTCCAAGCCAGCTATAGATGTGTAAGGAAGGCTAGATGCTAGGCATATTTTTTTTTTAAAAAGGAGAGAAACAAAAGTTGGAAGTTTTTGGTTCTGCATGCAAAAAAAAAGGGAAAAACAAACAAACAAACAATTAAATAGGAAGGGAATCAAATTATAAATGTATATGAAAAAAGCGCAGGAAGGGCCCCCACACCTGTTTAAATTCTGTTAATTCTGTTTAATTCTAAAGTCTGAATGGCGGATTGAGTAGTGAATCTTCTCCAGGGACAAACAGGACATAATATCTCTGAGCCACTGGGCGAGTGGGGTGAGGTGGCATCCTTCCACTTGAATAAAAGAGAACACCTGGCCAGGAGTGTCGCAAAAGATAACAAACGCTGTTTAGCTGGAGTTAAACACTTATATTTACTCTCCAATATTACTGAATAACTTAATATTTAATTCATTATTTTCTATGTGTGGCACAATGACAATTTGTGTAAAATGACCAATCCCAAAAAAGGAACAGAAGTCTTTATATTATGCTAAATTTTCATGATTATTTCCAAACATTTCCCAAAAGCTTAGTACTTAGTCATGAGACATCATTATATTTTTTAAGAAAGAAACATGGCTGGGGTTAAAAGAAAGAAACAAAAGCAAACATTAACAGATTCTGCCAAGATGATGCAAGAGAAGAGACTCACACAATCTTTTTTTTTTTTTTTTACTAAAAGTAAAGTAAAAGGATAGCAGTTTCGGTAGAAGATATAAGATTCAGTTCTACAACAGGGTTCTCCTTTTTTCTTTTTTTTAACCCCGGTGATTGTGAAAAAAAAGGACAGTTCTTTTAGAATGCGTGTGGGTTCAAGGCTGTCTATCCTCTCCAAAAACTGAAGAACAATTGGATTGAATTGGTACTCTATCTTGGACTAAACTGATTTTTGACAATTGTTTTCCCCTCACTTCATTTATCCTAATGCCCATTGAAGTGTGCAAAACTCCAGGAACATCCTGATATTTTAGAGAGACGATCCTGAGGGATCAATATTTCCAGCTGTCAGTTGAGCATTTCCATGTTTCTATTAGGGTTTTTTAGGTCAGAACTGATGGTCTGTTCACTGCCCTGTAGTAAATTTGTGTATCGGCAAAATGGTCATGTCCAACAAACCACAGTATTTTGTCCTCGTTGCTTTTTGCCTCTGCCCCAACAAAATCAAAAAGACCTCAGAACCTACAAAATATAAACTGTTAGAGGCTGGTTAAAGGGAAATGATGCACATTTGCTGTGGCTTTCTGCTATCACCATCACATGCATCCATCATGTATCCATATGCGTTATTCTTGGATGCCAATGTCAACATCATGCCTGTCTTAAGTGAATGTGTCTTTCAAACAAGTAGAAATGTGCAGTGTGTGCTGAATGGCTCAACTGTCAAACAACTTTTGTTGGATAAGGTTTGAGAGAACACCTTAAATGCAGTACAATATTTCTATATTTCTTTAGATTACTGTATATAGAATGTCCATCATCAAGTCTCTCTGTGTGAGCTAGTACTATAGAAATAGTATCATATTAGAATAAGCTTTTATCATTGATTACAAAATGTATTCACCATGTCGCTCTTTTGACAACTTTACACATCATTATATTGTACTGATGACAGAAGGGGTCAAACCATGCAGTAAAGTCTTCTTCAGCACATACCAAATACCTTTAATGGAGTTACGCTCAGGACTCTGAGGTGGCCAAATCATGTGTGAAAATGAGTCCTTATGCTCCCAGAAGCACTCTTTCACAATGTGAGACAGATGAATCTTGGTATTGACATCTTAAAAGAATAATCCCATTGATGTCATGACCTGGTCATTCGTACATTCAGGTCATCAACTAACTTCATTTTATTGCCACATACAATGTACAATACATGTAAACGTTGCTGAGCCTAGACCTGACCAACTGAAGCAACTCCAGATTATAACACTGCCTCCAGAGGCCTGTACAGTGGGCACTATGTATGATGGTTAAATCACATCATGCACCAATACAGTTTATTTGGAATAGGTTAGTTTTTCACTTGCTTTAAAGTACAAGTATCTTTATGCTCCCTGCAAACTGAAGTTCCTGTGGGGATTGTACATCAATACAAAAAACATAATTGTAATGGCCAGATGTCTTCAAACATTTGTCCATATATTTGTAATCAAGTTTTTAGGTAAGACATATTTAATCAAGTATGTACCAAATGTATTCACATTAATCAAGTACTAAATAAAGTCATATAAACTTCTAAATGAAGTTTTACTATTAAAACAAACAAAAAAAAAAAAACATATGGGATTACCTGTAAGACACAGAGGTCCAAGAGGAGGAAGATGCTTTCTCACATAACATCATAGGGAGCAAAACACCTGCACAATAGGAAGAGAGGTCGCCATGACCCAGATAAGAAATATCTTCAAAAAAGTGGTGGAGGGGAAAAACACAAGATCTGAATAAGTTTTTGATTGTGCCAAGCAAAACTCATTATCTCTTATCAGATGGAGGTGGACAAACCATGATAAACCACAACCCATGGCTGGTGCAAAACACAGCTTAATCCTCCGCATAAATAAAATGCGTAAAGACAGAAACATGAGTTATAAACAAAAAGTTATTAAAAAAAACTGAGCAATAATAAAAGATATATAATTGTAATTGTTTAACAGATTTAATGTAAAACAGAGCATGTGTGAACATCGGAAAAATAAGAGCCCAATGTACAGGTGACAATCCTGATAAGTCGATGGGGAAACCTGTTGCCTCTGAGCAAGAACCAGAATTCGGTGTGAGGCAGATGAACAGCGACATCCCAACTTAAAAGTTACCTTTTTTTGAAAAATAAGTCTGTGTGCCGACTGAATCCTTTGTCCCAGCAGAAACAATGAAATCATTCTTGGTAGCAGCAGAACCACTCACAGAGATAATTTCTATGCAAGGCCTATTGCAGGAAGCAGTTGTGGACTCATCCTTCCTCTGATAAGTAAGACCTTTTTCACGAGGAAACTTCAAGAAATTCAAGAACCTTTGATACTTACAGTAGCCAGATATTGTCCAAGAGCAGCACAATTAATCGTGGGCTGAGAAGAAGGAGAGTCCACACTGTCCATACTGTTGTTGTGGTTGCCCATGCAGGTGCGCTTAGCTAGAGGGAAGCAGGGAAAGGGCAAGAATAGACAGGAGACATGAATGATATAAGAATGCTGAAAAAGACCAACGGAAAAGGAGATGCTTAGCCATGCTCTGTCTCTGAACAAATGTTGGCAAAGACCCAGAAACTAGGGTCTATATGAAGAAATTGAGCACCTCCCTGTTATTTTTATATATTCAATGAAAACAGTTAAAAGATAAAATAAGGGGTAAAAGATTATACTGGGAGAAAGTATAAGTAGCAAGATATAATTTAAGTAAGCAGTCATGTGATAGGAACAATGATGTAATACAAAATGGTGGAAAGATAGGAATATAATTATAATTTTCCAGAACTATTTGGCAAAAAGAAGTGAAAAAGAAAACCGATGGAGGAGACAGTGTGTTTGAGTCCCTCCCGCTGTCAACAGTATAGAGTACAAGGAGTCTGCATTGAACTGCTTTTCAGTCTGCTCTTTTCCTGTTCTTGAACTGGCATTGGGTTCGATCACTTTGGCTTTATTGCTGCAATAAACTGCAGCATACGTCATCCAGATTAACTGACTGCTGACTCTTTTTTTATACAATTATATTTTGAGTTACAGCTTATGTTTTATCGCTAAAGTGTAACTAACATTAACAGTGGAAGATAAAAACCTCCCACATATTGAACATAAAGAATGAATGAGGGATTACAATATTAGCTGGCCAGGATAGCTAGGTAATATTGTTGAGAGAACTAATCATTCTTAGGTGTATCTACTTGTTTAGTTTTTTAGAATGACTCATTACTCAGTGTATTATGTTGTAATGTATTATATTGTAATGTTTAAAGTATTGGTCTATACTTTCTATTTTGTTGTTACTAAACAAATGGGGTCAACCAACATTCCATGGCAGTGCTTGGATGCTTGGAGGACATGTAATGAGAAATGATATACCGTGTTGCTGGACCTCAAAGAGAACCACTACCTCACCAAAGTCCTGAACAGCACCATGGACAGCAATGCAAATATTAGCACCAGCACACAGACCAGAGGTACACCTTGGTATACCTTAAACAAAGGTTGTACTCCTATACATCTAGAGAGAAAGGAATTTTATATATATTTGATAGGAATTTATAATTGTATAGTATTCTAATATTCCACTACAACAGTTTCTCCTTTTTACTTCAATGAATGCTTTAAACCAATAAAAAATAATGGATGTTGCCACGAGGAACTTTGTGTGATTTGTTTATAAGCCATCTGACAACTAGTTTGGAAGTTATCACAGTCACATCCATCAAAAAGAACAGAGCAGTAAAGACCTTTGCAACTCACACAGTTTTATTACAAAAGTCTCAGTCAGTGAACAGTTGGTGATCTCAACAAAGTACATTTTGTGTTAATTGTAATTGGGTTCCCTTTTAAATCAGGTTCATCTATCTCTGGTTTCCACATGATTATGGTTATGTCATCTCAGTGAGCTTTTCCTTGGGACTGATGCCAGCTTGCTCATTAAGGACAAAATGATCAAACTATAAAAACTTTTAAAGTTATTAATTTCTAGACATACAATCTATATAGTTTTATGTATACATTCAGAATTGTATCCATTGTTAAAAGCATTACATAAACAAAATTACATTGAAGACCCAGAGAAACTGGGTTGCACCCTCTATACCATACTGCATACTCTGTCAATAGTGGATTAATTTATTATGTCATTAAAAAATGTATTCTGTAAGAAGTAACCAATTGATGTTTAAAGAAGCAATTGAATCAGATTAATGAACATCATACAGGGGAGTTTGTGATGAAAAGTAGGGCTGAGTGATATATATACTATTTAGGGTATATCTATATATTTTCCTACAAGCACTAGGATGAGCTAATATTGTTTATACCAATATAGTCTGATGTGTTAAGTATCCTAGGTCCCCCTGTTATGCCATGCCAGTATTTGCAGCTCTACTTTCAGCCCCATCCTCCCTCTGCGTCCCTGTATGTCCCTGCCCCCCAGTCTCCCTCTGTGTCTTCGCATGGCCCCATCCCCGCTTAACCATCTGGGTCTCCACATGTACAAAAAATGTTACAAACTTTGTACTGCAAAGCCTTCACAACCCATAAAGTCTTCTGCCCCAAGCATGTTCAATGTGCCAGCAATATTAATTCATTTTTCTCTATGACAAATAGCTGAGTACTGAGGTTTAAGTAGAAAACTTAACTTGCAGCATGCTTCAAACAGAGATTGAAACGCTGTTTTTGCATTTTATTTTGATCACAATCTGTTCTAATAAAAGTGCTTATGATGCACTATTTCTTACATTTGTCACATTGACTCACAACTGGAAAAGATGAGTTTATGATAGAGAGGATAAGGAGGCTCAAAAAGACAGACTGGAGCAGACTGTGAAGTGTTACTAAATATAAGGATAAGTAGCTAAATATGAAAAGTGAATGTGAACGAGACTGGTAACCAGTGTAACTGATACAGCACAGGTTTTATTATGTCAGTGTATGCTATTAATCAGTCTGGTAGTATTTTCCCTGCTTGGTCTACAACACACTTTCTGTTGTAGGTCATTAATTTTAGCATTCATTTAAATTGTGTTCTAACCAAGGAAGAAAGCGTGCTTCCGCTATGTAGAACATACAAAAATATTATCAATCACGTTAAAAACGCTTTATTCCTTTTTCATGTTTTTTTTTTTTTTTTTTGCCGTTTCGGGGGCAAGTAGAGCTTGTGGAGGACATAAATACAAACCCTGATACAGACATTCATTTCCTTTCCATCTACTACTGCTCTGATTTCATCATGTGACTTGACCCAGAGCATGACACAACAGTAAAAATGTGTCATGCATACCACTACGTAACATTTCCTTGACATTTACATGATTGTGTAATGTTTTAAAACTCAACTTTTTCTTACTCTTATTGCCTGCTTCGTCTGGCTCGTTCAGTACACTGAATCAGAAGGGGATGATATATGTTTAATTTGCTACAATGAGAATGTCTCGTAAGACAATACTGCAGGACTAACATACTGTTTAAATCATGCATTCATTATTGCACAAAATTTTATATTGTTCAAAAGAACATTTTTATCATTAGTAATATGTTCTGTTAGCAAGATTTCACTATTACTTTGGTATTTACTATTGTTCAAATAAAAATACAAAATTATATATATAAAAAAAAATTATATATATAAAAAAAATCTCTTCTCAACATTTTTACATTACAAACGTTAAGTAGCTGAGTGAAAACATAATATCTTTCTCTAATCCAGTCATTGCTCATCAAGGTGGACAGCCATCATGTGCACCAGTAGCCATGTGCAACCAATAATCCTGGTTCTTGAAGCAAACAAAGTTGTACAAGTTTTCTCCACCCTTGAGAAATCCATGTTCTGTTGTTCCCCAGCACACAGGACTATCCACAAAGCCATGGACAGTGAGGGAGGCCCAAAGTGCAAACTTTGTTGCATCAAAATACCTTCTGCATGATTAGAGAGATTGTTTCACATATTTTTATGCATTAAAGCAATTGTTTGCATGATTCTTTTGAATATAAAATGACCAAACAGATAAACTAACTGCTAAAACAAGGAAACTTACCTCAGCTCTTGTAGTAGTGTGGAGATGTCTTCAGGAGGGATGAGTCCAGTGACTGTACAAAGCAGGGCCTGGTTAACAGAATTGCATGGCTCCGGGCATGCATATGTGGACAGGAAACTTGTGGCTGAGTTTTCACTGCAACAACATCAATAACACCATCTGCCCAATGAAAAGCATGCAACATTTAACAAAAAATTCCACAGAATACTCACCAACTGATATTCAGATTTACTGCCCCCAGCCATTCCATGAAGTGCTCTGGGGTGCATGAAAGTTTCTTCCCCTGAAGATCTGAGGACTGAAGTGATGGGCACAATAGATTTCTCAGATTGTGGGTACTAAGAGTAGGCCTACACTTCTCATATGTGTACTGAGACAGAAGAACCCTCAGATGTCCATCTCGATCTGAGCATAAGATTAACATGAACACAAAAAAACATATTGAACATAATTCAACAAGCATACATCTACCAAGCAACAGCAAAAAGCTTCAAGTGAACACTAACATATGCAAGGTATCAATAATATTATGAGAACTAATTATATAATTAGTTATATAATTCATACACTATTCAGCCATAACACTAACCCCATCACCAGGTGAACTGAAAAACATTGATTAACAATTATATACCAGCAGCTAGTGACACCCAAGGCTCACCCATGCCTGCAAGGTATAGGCAAAGGCTATCCCATCCAGTCCGATCGCACAGAAGTGCCAAAGCAGAACAAATCGCTGTCACTGCTGGCCACACTAAAAAGGCACCAGAACACCCATGGCACCACGGCCCCTAGGTACTGGGCCTAGCATGCATAGATGCCAAGGGCCGGGCTCCAAACTCCCTGAATCCCAATTCAATCCAGCATCCCTGGGATGCACAAAACAAACAAGTCTGGAGGCTCACCCAGCAACCCAACAGCACCCAAAGGATCTGCTGCCAACATCCTGGTGACAGACACCACAGCAAACACTCAGAGGCCCTGTGGAGCCACACCCCAAAGGGCCAGGGCCATTGGCACAAGGGCGACCCAAAACCTAAATGGTTTTAATATAATGGTATAGGACCTTTGATACCTAAAGGTAATTTAGTGTGAGAAACCAATCCACCTTCGAAAGAAGACAACAGTGAAAACTGAAAAACACCCCGGCAAAACTTTGTCTCAGATTTGTACCCAGGACCCTGTAACTGTGAGGCAGTTACAATACATGCTGCAAAGCATGGAGATAATGGAAGACTGCATATTTTGTATGCCTTCAGCATTGTTTTACAATGGAGAATAAAATTTAAATCAGGACAGAATACGAGTTATTAGTCTCCAAACTTTTGACTGGTAATGTATTTAAATGGGTAGTTAGGACTTTTCTTCATGTTTGTTCATGACAAAGCATGAGCAGCAGTTTGAAAAGACGCAATGAATGGCTTCATGTGTCTCAGAGGAAGCACCTGCTCTCTGTTGTGTAATGGGAAGAACTAGCTAGTGGGAGGGAAATGACGGTTGCTAAATCTGAGGGAAAAAAAATGGTAGAAAAAAAAAATGCAAAAAGTCACAAGTGAAACAAGGAACAAATAAAAATACAGCTATAATTTCAAACTGTAGAAAAGTGTGTTCTGTACTAGGTCTTCTAGTGAGGCCTCTACAATTTGAAATCATAAATAAAAAGAATGAACGAAACAAATGAAAGAAAGCTAAAAAAATTAAAATAAAAAAAAAACAGTGGGACAAGTAAGCATAACAAGTAATGCATCAAGGTCACAAAAAAAGACAGATGGAAAGGCATGAAATGCTTATTCCTATACATCTGCTTCATTTAGTAATTTAGGAGTAATTTCATGTATTAATTCACACAATATCCCACTAATCACAAAAGCATAACTCTAAACTCATAAAAGAACATCAATGTCTAAATCCTAAAGTGAGCCTGAACACAGTGTGAATGATTTGAATATAGAACCGAAAAATTATTCAGGCATCCAGTTAAAAGTTCTATCCTAACTGAATGCAAGTACGATTTTCAAAGAATTCTCATCTCAGCTGGAGGTTGAGTGTAAAGAGTAGCTATTAGGTGAATATCTTTATAAAAATATAGTTAGGTTTTCCCCACAGGTCAAAATCTCCAGGTTCTAAGGAAACCAAAATCATGAAGGACACATGGGCAAGATGCTATGGTGATAAGATGATTATAAATTAAAAAATGGCATGCTTTACTTCACAAAACTGTAACACAGCGATCATGTGCTTCTGTCCTTATGTAGAAGAAAAGTGTACTACTAAAATGTAAACATTTAGATAAACATTACAATCAATAGCCAATCTGTAAAATGAATAGCTTTCAAAAGATCCTTTCTACAAACCTGAATGGCTATCTGTTAACAGAAAGTCGCTTCTCAGAGGCACTCTTTCTTTCAAACAAAGAAGAACTTGCTTATACCGCTTTGCACCAGGAACCAATGATTTATCAGCGAGGTCCACAGTTACAACTGCAAGTGTAGAAATGTTACAGGAAAAAAAAGTACATTAAACTATCAGGTTTTGACAGTTTTGCAGTTATTGTTTATTGAGTTACATGCTTATAAAAACATTTCACCATATCTCATGGGCTTTCTGTGATTGTATAGCGATGGTTTTCCCTCCAAGCCAAGCTGCTCATATGTGTCCTTATCAAGAGACAAGATCAACTTTTCTGTGGGAGAGAATAAAATAATTAAAACAAAGTCCATAGTTTACCTGTCAATCACGAGACAGTTTAAAGAGCAAACATTTATTATACGATGTACTATGTTAAATTTAATATTTTTCTTATTAGACCTCCAGTTAATCGCCGATAGCATGTTACTACTGGAAAATATGTTTTGACATATGCATATATGTAAATAGCCTTTAGGGAATAATTACATATTATTATTTGATGTATGCTGTAAAAATCTTTGAGAAATACAAATATCCAAAAACAAATAAGTGACATCTGGCTTTAGGATATATAGATGTACATGCATTTATTGATCTATTGTAGAAAACTGCAATACATAAGTGTTACTGTATTACTTATTGTACTGTTAACTATTGGATTATTGTATATTTTAACAGTTCATCATTCATTTTGATGAGAGTAAAGAAAGGCCTAGTAGTGGTTAACATGTTTAAACAAATCAAACCTAAAAAGCAGGTTTAATTGCATGTACTGTACACACATACAGTCATGGCCAGGCATGCAGTTGAAAATGTTTTGGTACTCACATTTTATTTATTTTTTTTATTTTGCATTGAAACATCACCAAAAAAAAAATCTGATACAATTCCACCCCAAAAAATTAACTGGACATATTTATTGGCACCCTTAACATAATATTCGGTAGCACCCCCTTTGGACGACTCTTCTTTTGTGAACTGCTCCAGGTCATTCAGATTTGAAGGATGCCTTATACAGCCCTATTCCTGTTTTGAGATCTCTCCTCAAGTGTTCTATGGGAATCAGATCTGGACTAATTTCTGGCCATTTCAGAACTCGCCAGCACTTTGTTTGTAACCATTTCTGAATGCTTTTTGAAGTGTGTTTTAGGTCATTGTCCTGCTGGACGACTCATGACCTCTGGTGGCGCAGCTTTCTGACACTGGCCACTACATTGCACCCTAAAAGTCTTTGGACATCCAGTCTCGGGAGCAGCAAAGCAACCCCCAAACATTTTTGAACCTCTGCCATGTTTGACTGTAGGGACTGTCTTTTCTTTGAAGTCCTCATTTCTTTTTCTGTAAACAGTGCCATGATGTCCTTTACCAAAAAGCTCTATTCTTGTCATATCTGTCCACAGTACATTTTCACAGAAGAATTGTTGTTTTGTCACATTACTTTTGACAAACTCTAGTCTTTCTTATCTGTTTTGTGTTGTTCCAGTGCAAACAAAAACAATAAGCATGTGAATACCAAAACATTCGCAATTGGAATAATTTTCTGAAAGAAGTGTTTTCTGACAGAATTGCAAAGGTGCCGATTTTTCCCATGACTTTACACACACGCACACACAGTGGTGGCCAAATGTGTGTTTAATGACACTCAATTTTTTTTAAATAAGGACAAACATAATAAGAATTTTTATTTTATTTTATACAATGAAGTTGTTATATAATAATCAATATTTAGTATAAAGTCTAAATAAATGCTGTTGGACCTGGCTGAGCATAGCATCAAAAAGACATCTGCAGCACTCTGGTGTCACTTGCTCAATCCATTCAGGTTTGAATATTTCCAGAAGATTATGTACAGAAATTCGCCACAGAGTTTCACAATTCATTTAAGAATTCTCTAGTTTTAGCCTTTTTTCTGGAGGAGACTTTAGAAAGTAAAAGTCCTGTCATATATATATTTTTCTATACACGAAACAAACCTCCTGCTTCTAATTTGCAAATCAGCCAGCTCAAACTGATTAGTGATAGCAACTGTTTTGTGCACAGGGAGAATCATAATATATGGCTTACAGTATGTCGTCTTAATACTTTTGGCCACATTTAGAAAAAGGTTAAAGCTTCAGTGTACAACATGGCTAAGATAAGGAGTAAAAAAAATGTAAATCCCCTACATAAAAGCTTGAGAGTGCATCTTTTTAAAAAAAAGAAAATCACCTCCATCACCTGATATACTTTAAAGCACTTTCTAAAAGTAAAAGTAGGTTAATTTAGGTGATTTTAATTGACATTTCAGTAAATCATAAACAATGCTGAAATGCTGATTCTTCATTTTTTTGTTTTTGAGGTAATGACTTGACACATTCTGTTAATCATACTTACTGCTGAAAACCGCAATAACATTGTCTTCATCAAGTCGGGTTTTGTAGGAGAGTGCATAAAAACTGCCTGTGAAAAAAACATGTACAAATTCAGGACAGAACCAGAAAATAAGAAATATGTGGTAAATGAACACAGCCTTTGTGTTTACCTTTCTTTATCATTTCAAGCATGTCCTCTTCCAAGAATCTGTAAACTGGCAGATCTCGAACAAGGTAATATGAACTGAAATTATTGACAACGCTTGCCATCTCAGCAGGCAGCGCTCCACATTCTGGTATCAGTAAAGACAGCTGCAAAACAACATTTTAAGTACAAACTATACAACAGAAAAACTTGCCTGAACCTGGCATTGTTTTTTTTCAGCAGGTTGGTAAAAGAGTTTCGTTTTCTGGGACAAACATTCGCTCAATCTTTTGTACTGATTCCCCAGTAAGGAATTAGAGATACCCAACTTATTTTGGGGAAAATATCAATGATTTAGATGATGCTGATTTATCTGCATGGTAGCATTGGCACTTCACAATCCTGAACTCAGATTACTTTCTGTTTGTCATTTTATTGCATGTAACGCCCTCGTGTGTGTAGGTTTCTTAAATATATCATGCATGTATACTACCAGTGAAAGGTTTGGACGCACCTTGTTTCTCTGATTTTAATTTCTTTCTACATTGTAAAGCAATAGTGAAGGTATCCAAAATATGCAATAATCTCCTGCATATTTTTAGTTAAAATTGAGATGCGTCTGCTACTTCTGCTCTGTAAAGTCTTCATAATGGCTCTAATCTGCGGTGCTGTTTGTTAATTGGTGATTTCTGAGGCTGGTGACTCTAAATGAACTTCTCCTCTGCAGCAGTGGTAAGTTTTGGTCCTGCTTTCCTGGGAAGGTTTTCATGAGAGCCAGCTTCATCATGGTGCTTGATGGGTTGTGCAAATGCAATTGTCAATACTGTTCTTGCAAGAACTATTCCAGAACACTTACCCTTTGTGTCTTAAAGAATAAGAATTTAAGAATAAGAATTTGTTACCTAATTACCTAATGCCATGTGTTTTTTATAGTTTTAAAACAAAAGAAAAAATCCAGTATTGCTCTAGAATGCTAGAATGTAGAAAATAAATCCAGACTTGTACTATACATGGATACAGCGTAAGCCAAAAAATGTATACACGCTTCAGCAGTTGTTATCTACTGTACAGTTTGCCCTTTCATTGTGCAGCAATGTGTAGTATTATGTTTCCTCTAAAGATGTCAGTAGTTGTACCATCGTTGATGGTATCATCATCATCGTCGTCGTCGTCAGGCGTATATATTTTTATGCTAAAGTGTGTACATTTTTTTTGTTGCCGAATCTACATTCAGCATTATGTTAAATTAAACAGAAAGGAGATCTGAGCTCCTGAACAGCTCTTAAAGCAGTGCTGCTGGTTAAAGCTCACCTTATAGTTGAAGCTGTGTTTAGACACGTGCGCTTCATGACGCGATGCTTCATTCAAGAAATTGGATTTTTCACAGACTAGTAATCTCCTCGGACATTTCTCCAGGTCCGGTTGCATTTTGAAACAGATAAGAAAAAACGGATAACTCGGGTGATTTATCAAATAAAAACTTAGAAAGCTTAGAAAACTACGTCCGTTGACATCTCTTTCGTCCCTTTTTAATGTTAGGTGACAAACGGAAAATACTGTTCTACTGCCACCTACTGTACTGGAGGCGCAATAATAATAAACAAATAAAAAAGCACCACGCAGGGTCAAGGCTGGCAAGTATGACTCCATTACGTACTCAATGGAAAACGAATGATATGCAGACCGACTGTTTAAATCAGGTGTTCATCAAATATTAATATCCATAAAGCTCTAATTTAGGGCATTGGTGGCTCAGGAGGCACGATTTCAATTCCCACCCAAACTCCAGTCACTGGATGCATTGCCAGTGCCTGTGACACCTCGATGGGGCCCGCCAAAAGAACAACATAAAGTTCTAATTCACATTTCCTTACATTCTAATCTCAGTTGAAATACTAATAACCTCTGTGAGTAAGAATTTAAATGATTTTGTAACATAAGCCTATTTTTCTTGACATTGTTGTGACATTCAATGCTGAGTGGTACTGAGAAGAAATTTGTCAAGAAGAAAGCGTGTGTAAAAGTACACATAAAGCAGACAAAGCGCTCAAGACACAGTACAAGTCAAGACAAGATCAGGGAAGGATGCATTAGAGGTTTTAAGGAAGGATGGACTGGAAAATCAGCTTTAAGAGGCTGGGATGATGAAGGGGGGATTAGAACTACAGTAGCCTAATGTAACCAATTTATTGAATTCCAACCGCCGTGAAACAACAAAGAAGAAGAAGGAAGGGCATACAGTGTAAAACCTGTACTAGGTTGTGTGTGGATTGGATGGTACGCTGTGGTGACCACTTCATGGGAGCAGCTGAAACACTAACAATAACATGCATAATCTGACATCTTGGAAAGTCCATTAAAACATCAATGTTTAAGAAAGTAGTATTTCACGTGAAGATTGTGTGGATTATTTATATTGAAAATAAGTGAATTAGACAAAACTTTGGAACCTTGGATGCCCTGAATTAATTTTTTGAAGCAAAAAGGCTAGAACAGAAGTTCAGAAAAGAAATGCTAAAGAGTTGCCAAAAAGAAGACAAAGGCCTTTGATTATAGAGTGCAATTTACAGTACATCATTTTCATTGCTCTGTTTTACATCCTGGCATCATGTCAGTCATTCAACAGAGAGAAAAAAAGAAATAAATAAATTATATATATATATATATGTGTGTGTGTGTGTGTGTGTGTGTGTGTGTGTGTGTGTGTGTGTGTGTGTGTGTGTTATAATAGATTCCTTGCTGAGTGTGACCCAAGGATCCAAGTGGAATTTTTTATTTTGGCCTATTAAATATATCCAGGTTGTGGTTGCTATAATGGGTTCCTCTTTTATATTTGCAATGCAAAACATTTTTGTGTTCACACAGCAGTGTTCGGTTCTTTTGCAATTAAGTGTGAGGTGAGCATTTTCTACCTTCTGACATCCAAATGCAATATACAGTACTGTGCAAAATTTTTTGGCACCATGTTATCAGTAGTACAAATTGTGTTTCATATGTTTATCATGTCTGCAAGCCATTCATTATTGCCAAACATACATTAAAAATTGATAAACAACATTATAGAAGAATATTTGCATGCATGTAAAGAAAGCAACATATTACTTGACAGACGAATTTTCAGATGGAAACAAAAAGCCTTTTAGTCTCCTAGATTTTGCATGAAAACAGAAAGAAGCAAGTGTGACAACGTTACCAGGCATATTCTCATATTAATATATTCTTCTGCCTGCTCAGTAAAACGTCCAGCTGTTTTACTTATAAAACTACAGAAATTTGTATTTAAGACTAGTGATTATTTTCAAGCAAAGATATTTTAACATGAAATATTGACTGTGTTTATTTTATTACTCTTTAGTGACCTTTCTCTATACCTATTTTCATATGACATTTTGTTTTTATGTTATGTTTGCACGTCACACCCTCAACCCTGGATTTGCAACGCCACAGTGCTAACCACTACGCCACCGTGCCTCCTTGTTGCAGTGCAGCAATAGCTTTTATTACTTTCAGAATTTGTTTTATTGTACATTTCTGAGGTAAATTATTTACAGATGCCTAATACTTATTTGTTTCTCCATTTTCAAGCGCACCTACTGTAGGTTAATAATGCAATGTTTGATAAAAAGGTTTAGATGGGGAAAAAATGGAAATTTTAAGCTGTATTTAAAGGTTTTGTTGTATCTACTGTACATAATTTGAATGGAGAATCTTTTCTCTTTTTTTCTTAAGTTCAGTTAATTTATTGTAAAAACAACTTACATTTATTAAAATATTTTTATTAGATTTTTCTTTGCTGCTGTAACATAGAAATTGCCCCACTGTGGGCGAATAAAGGTATAGCTTGCCTTAAAATCAACACATTTTGATTAAGATATGTTTTTAGTAGTGTTTTTTGGTCAAATAATTTATTTGATCATGAATGGATACAATACATTGACATGAATTCTTAGAAGAACCATGTTGAGTTTAAATGAAAGAATCACCTATGACATGTTATTCATGAGGAGAATGCACTTCATTTGAATATGTGGAACCTGTTGAAATGATTAAAGTAAGCACATTTAACGACTTTTTTTTTTTTAAATCTAAGAAGGTATCTAGATGGACAAAGATAATTACTTTGGGTTTTGCATAACTGTTAATGGTTTCACTAAAAGTAAGGTCAATAATAACTGGCATAAACAGGTTTAGACACAGACAGCTGAATCTAAGAATAGGCACAGCAGGAGACATGGGAAGAATAAGGTACAGTACAGTTCCTAAATATAGTAAGATGAAGCCTAGTAGCTGGTACGGTGGGGGTAGTGGTGCAAAGGTTGCAAAGGAACCCTCCAGATTCACACATAACAGAAAAAGACACAAGAAGCTAGGCGTGGACACCTACTGAAGATTTAGCAGTTACTTCAAAAGAATTAAACAATTTGCTGGCTCAGTCTTTAGTATATATTTGGATTACGCTTGAAAGCTGAAGATTTTTTCAACAGGACACTGGGGGTAAGACTGTTCAGTCTGCCTCGGACCTCGGTGCTTCAGATGTTTTTGAACTCTATACTTGTGGTCATAACTGACCTGGCGGCTGCACTGCTGGGCAATGTATTATTTCGCCGCCATTTCCACTTGTTTCTGTCAGCCATGGTCCTGTTTGGACCCTTGCTGAACTTATGGGTATCCCACTATAGTGTTTTTGCGAAGAGGAGCCATTACCTTTACAGGTGAGCTACACATATAGTATACGTACACTTTAAAACACATACAAACACATGTACTGTACATTTACAGGGTTGCCCATACAGTATACGTCTGTACTGTATGTGTGCTAATGCAAGAATGTGAGTCGTGACACCAATTAGCCATTTCATTAGTTCTCTGACACTGTAATACTTATAAATATTACAGTCTAAACATTTTCCTTAATGTTATAGAACATATAATGTAATGAAAAATGCAAATGTAATGCTTATTGGTGACAATGTACTGCACCACCCACCTGCTCACTACTGCAGTGTGTGAGAACAAAGAGGAGACAAAAGCAGTAAATGTAAAAGTCAAGTCAAGGGCAGGTAATTTTATTTGTATAACATCTGCTATTGTTATAGCACATTCCCCTTACCTACACTCAAAACTCATTAAGGTTAATAATAATCAATGTTTTGGAAACTGTATTGTATAATAATATCATTTCCACAATCAGTAACTTTTCAATTAGACTACAAATGTGTCTTGTCAAGGTTAAGACATACAGAAATTCTGCTCTGGGAGAAAAACAATAAATACTGAATATTCTGTATTTACTATAATAAATGTTAATAATAATCAAGGTATAAATTTTCAGTTGTGTCTTTATTTCTGATCACCAGAAATCAAAATTGCTCTCAGCAGCCAGCATGTCAGCCAAGTGACAAAATCTGTTCCCTCAGAATAACCAACTAATCACTGACCTATAATCTAATTGGCTCTTGCAATCACGTGAAAGCAAATTGTCAGTGATTCATTTTGTTTGTACAAGTGAAGTATTTAGCAGATTGTTGTCCAAGGCAACAAAAGTACTGTATTATGTATTGGCTAGGGAAATGGAATTAGGACAACCTGTTGCATGACAGCAATGCTATGTACTGAACCACATCTATTATTATGGTGACATACTGGAATCTGTGATAACAGACAGATATGCAAACTAAATGTCCCTGTTGAAAAGAAAGATCACATAACGTCAGTTCTCTAAACTCAACTAAAAGCATTTACACTAAACCCCAGTCAACTGCTCAGCTGCTAATAACAAGTGTAACAACAGGATGCTTTTGGAAATGTACTTTAGCAATGGCTAAAATAAAGATTACAAAGCATACAGCCATCTGCATCTATCGGGCTACTTACTGTACTGAGTCAGTACTGTTAATACTGGTGATTATTCAACCATTTATTTCACTGAGGAAAATAGAGGAATTAAAAATGTACAATAACCAATGAATTGTGGGAGCATTGCAATTATTTGAATGTGTAATTATTTGAAAGTGCCCTATACCTGTATTCACAGTTAGAAGAATAATTACCAATTTTACTTTGCAGTGCTCTTCATTAACAATGTCATTATCTGTTATTTATTTATCTGGGTTGAATATAGTAAAAAAAAAAGTAAAAAAAAAAAATGTCTGGACTTCTGATTCTGATGAATAGTTTGCATATTGTTGCATTGTAAAAGTAACATGATGCATAATTTTTTTTTTTGTAAAGTTATCTCAACTTAAGCTCCAAGACTGATCATACAGTTAAAGTACGAACAAAGAAAAACTGAAATACTCTTCGAGACTTTTGCCGTTTTATGAATGTGGTTTGCTGTCTCTTCAACAGAGTTTTTCTCCGATCAGGCTGGGGTTGGACCTGTATCTTTGTAGGCTCCTTTGTCTTCCTCCTGTCTTTATCTGTGCGGCGCTCCTTAACACTCACACTGCGGCATCTCTCACGGCTGGCTGTGGCAGGAGGGCTATGGCTGGGCTTTCGTAAGCTGCTAAGCGTGCTGGAGAATGCCACAGGGAGTTGCTACGAGCGCCTACCTGGATCTCAAGAGCTTGCTGTCGGGTCAGAAGCCCAGCCTTTACTGCTGTTACGGGAGGGTGAGACAAAGGCTGTTTGCATCAGCTCCGGCATGCTATGGCGGGGCTACGAAGTCTCTGAGGACATTTTTCTGCTTTCTTTTTGTTGCCTGCTTCTAGCTGAGGAGATGGCTGTGTTCGGGCCCTATCTGAACTTGGGTGGTATCTCTGGAGCACCTCTGCGCATTCTGTTCTTATTCTGTGTCCTGCTGCTGAGTCTCTGGTTGTTTCTACTGTTCTGCCTACTTGCTTATTTTCCTCAATTCCCAAATCAGCTCTTGGGTGGTGCTCTAGGTTGTCTGAGCTGGAGGGCAACGTACCAGGGCTGGTACCATTTGGGACCAAACTGGTACTGCCCTGGAAGGCCTGGGGTGGGTCTTCTGACAACATAGGTACAAATACATTTCCTAATAATAATAATAATAATAATAATAATAAAATAATAAAATGTAATTATTTTGTTGAATATGTTTGAAAAATTACTTAATAAAGTTTAATTTGCACAGCGTTGATCCAATTTACTCTGATGCAGTTACTATTCCATTTAGCTATACAGTCCATTTAGCTATTTTCTTGAAAGTCACTGAAAAGTTTTCATCATTTACCTTTCAGTCTGGTGAAAAGGCTAAATGAGCTGGTTGAAAAACAAATTTACAGTAATATATATTACACTTATTGTTTTCTGGCATAAGAGAAATTCACAAAGGGAGTTTTGGACTTGGTAACTTTAAAAGGTTGCCAAATACAACCTTTACTGAAATTATAAGGTTCATTCCTAAACAGTTGCTAACAAACAGTAAGTAATGATATGCTAATTTGCATTTTAATACCTCATTACCATGAAGCAGATTTGTGGTTGGGGATAAACCAATGCTTTAAGATAGTACAATTTATATAAAATGTACATATATGTACAGTAGAGTCCATAGTTTGGGACTGGGATACCTGATTTCAAAAAAACATCCTGAACAATAAACCAAATCCTTCCTCAACAACACCTTCTGAAGTCAGCGGTCTAGATGAAGGAGAGCGGTTTCTCTCACCAGAATCCAGAATGGGTTGTGATTCTCATATCTTGTCACAGATGATCTTTTAGGAAAAAGCCACAAACAAAATCCCACTAAGCCACTGCAAACACTTGTGAGGAAAGAAATGCTGATTATAGCTTATTGCACAATGTTGTTATTCCCATGTAAAAATTTTAGTACGAGTAAGTCGGCTGTCAAGTCAGCAGTGATCGGAAAACAGAATCTTCATGGGGCAGGGGAATTCCCTACTTCAGAAAAGCATTTTATAAGTGGCTAACTTCATCGTGCACATGCAGAGAACCAAATCAGAAATTTCACAAATTTAGAAATCTGGGGCTTAGCACTCATACAAATCACTGTAATAGGTTTACATTTTGAAGGGTGCATTATTATAATTTGCATTATGATATAAAGATATTAATATATAAACTATGATAAAATATTGCACAGCTGTACAATGAAACTTTACTGCAACTCCTCTCAGTGGTGCAAGAAGTACCACTGTGGGAAGAGCAAGTTCACTGGACAAACAAGTCCACTTCATGAAGGCACCACCCTGCCACTCAACACCCAGAGGATCTGCCGCCAACATGCTGGTGCCAGACAACACTGTACATCCGACCCCTGAGGTCCTGTGGATTCACACCCCGAGGGGCCAGAACCATTTCGGGAACACAAGGTGGTTTTAATGTTTTTATTGTTATGGCTGCTTAACATGGTATGCTTACGTATTTGTATATAGACAAATATATTGTATTTATCATATATTATAATAAATATATTTTGTTATATACCGCTTTATCCTATATTCTCAACCCAATTAATTTTTTTAGATTGTAATTGTCAAGTCTATTGTATGAATAACTTACAGCAAACAAACTTGAAACAAAAAAGGTTAGTTGTAAAATTTTATCATGTCTAAAATGCCATGTGGTGTTATAGTTTTAGCTAAATATTAAAGTAATGACTACTTTTAGCCAAAACATTCAACCCGTTACATGTTTTATCGCAACAGGACTAACCATTATGATGAGGTTTTCTTGACCCAAAAGTCATTGTCTCGGAGAAAAGAGAAGATAAACAGTGTCATTATAAAAGCAGATGTTTTCACGCCACCCCATAATCTAGAAAGGACTTCTAATGAGGAGCCAATACATCTGAGCACAACGCAAATAAAACAGATTTTCTTATATAACTCTTTATTCATATCAACATACCAACAACAAATGGTTAAGTTTCTCAAAACCACACAAACCCTTTTAGTGAGCTTAAGGTTCAGTCTGATTCAGTGCGTCAGTGATTTTCTTCCTTTAAGCATTCTACGTAGAATCACCTCGATGCCACCCTTTGTGCTGATTCTTTTAATCCAACCATGAGTCCTCTTTCGCTTGATGTTGTTCGGCTGATACTCGGTGCCTCGTTTCCCAGTGCGGACCTGCTGGTAATGCCAGGGTGGTGACTGAAAGACCTCATTTCGCTTTGTCTTTGAGATTAATGTTCTTTGTTCACCACCCATCCATGACGAGACTAAGGAGCTGATGTTCCGCAGTTTACTGCAACTGGAAGCTGCACTGTTGGCCCTGAAAATAAAAAACAAATATTAACCTCAATGTGACACACATGTATAAGAGCGAGTGTTCTTGCTGAAAACAAATCTAGACAGATGTGTGTCACAGAAAATCTGTCATCACCAAGCATTTTATAGAATCTTAAATCACACGGCAGAAAACTGTCTTTGGTCTGAACAGGCTGAGCTTAAAAAAAAAAAATAAAAAAAAAAAAATGGTTTTGATCGTCTAATTGCCTTACTGTTGTATCTCTTTCTCTATGGATCTCTTGTATACATTAGTATTATATTATTAATATTAAAAATATATATATATATATTTGAAGGTTGACTTTTTTTGTATTAAAAACACTTTTCTTCTATTGGTCAAAAGAAATATGCAAATTTTTTGAGATAGGAATTTTGGGTTTTCATGAGCTGTATGCCAAAATCATCAATACTAAAACAATAAAAGGCTTGAACTACTTCAAGTTGTGTGTAATGAATCTAAAAGATATGAAATTCTAATGTTTATCAGTACATTACAGAAAATAATGAACTTTATCAGAATATGCTAATTTTTTGAGAAGGACCCGTATATTAGGTAACTCCTGTTTCCTCCTACAGTCCAAAGACATGCAGATTAGGCTAACTGGCGTTCCCCGTAATGTGTGAATGGTGACTTATTCCCATTATACCCATGGGGGATCTTTAATGGTCACCACTGGGCTCCACGGTCGCTAGTTGGACTACAGATGGATATTCCCAAACATTAACATGAACTTTTGGCTTATATTAGAGACCTCAATCTATCTCATAAAATCTCATCTTCACTCATCGTCTATACTGCTTTATCCTGTGTACAGGGCTGCAGGGAGCCTGGGGCCTATCCCAGAAAACTTAGGGCATGAGGTGGGGTACACCCCGGATGGGGGTGCCAATCCATCACACGGGAACACACACTCATTCACACTATGGGCAATTTGGGAAAATCAAGTATCCTAATCTGCAAATCTTTGGACTGTGTGAGGAAATCGGAAGACCTGGAAGAAACCCACCAAGAACAGGGGGGAACATGCAAACTCCATGCATACAGATAAAGATGGAAATCGAACCCAAGACGAAAGTGCTAACCACTAAACCATCTATAGTGTTCTAGTACAGTATCTAGTTTTTTCTCTCTCTCTTTATTCGTTCCCTCAAGTAATTTTCTTTTTTTATTAATTTAATTTGTTCTGTTACGAAAAAGGGCTAGACGAGCCCTTAAATGAAGGTTCATAAAATTAATTATCTGGTCAAACTGTGGGCTGGAAGCGTTGCCACCTACAGTAAATTAGGCTTCATCCACCCTCTGCACTACTATATTATACATCTGTCATTTTCACAAAAAATCTTGCATTATTATTTTATTAAAGTCTTATCTACGGTATACATTACTGACTGCCCCAAATGATAACAGCAATAAAATCTCTTCAGTTTATGAATTTTGTGTTGTTACCCCGCGGATCGTTTGCCTCCTTCCACTCCGCGCCGTTAGGTGGCAGCAACACGTCTTCAATCAAACCGCCTTTAAACCCACGAAGGAAAAAAAATGGGCTTTTTTAAAATCAGGCTTCCCACGAAAATATTAGCTATAAAACAAAATCTAATATGTTTACATGCTTTTGCGCAGTAAATGCGTTGACGTGGTAACACGAGCTGTGCTTATTTATGTATAAAGGTCTATTATAGCGTTAATAAAGAAAGGAAAACGCTTCGTCCCCAATGACTTTCCATGAACACGATATTAAGCGTAAAAACAAAAGCGATCATGAAGGTGTTTGATCCCTTCACGTCTGTCTTACAAATAATATATCAAGTAATTTATGTTGTACACTACAAGTAACACTGAGATGTGTTTAAACAGGCCACACACATGACCTGCTGCATGTTCCAGGCACTACATACCGACATAAAATGCTCGTTCCCGGGAAGCGCAGACATGCTCGTATGATGTTCATTTCGTCCTCCGGCGTGATATGGAAAAAGGTGCAAAAGAGCCAGGCACGCCACAGGATGGTGTCACTCTGTCCAGGAAATGTGTGAGACAGTCAATCCGTAACCCCAGGGCCGCACAAGCTGCGAGCTTTCAAAATAAAAGTACTCTAGTGCAGGTGGGGGGGGGGGGGGGGTTAAATCTCTCTCTCTCAAGAGTCAAGATTTAAAGATGTTTTTTTTGTTTGTTTTGTTTTTATCATGACAAATATTTACATTCTTCTTATATTTTCTTTTAATTTTGTGAAGCTGCTTTTTTGTTAAAAGCGCCATATAAATAAAGTTGAATTGAACTGTCAAAGCTCAGAAATAAATCAGAAGAATATAGATCAAAAGGAAAATAAAGAGACAATAAAAAAAGAACAGTATAAAAATAATAGTAATAATAAATAAATGTATTTAAAATAAAATAGACATTTAGTTCTAAAGTCTAAGATATAGGTGACACTTGTAAACATTGTTTAACAAAGTTAACAAGAGGCCACTTTGCACATTATGATGTCATAGTGTTTGGGCCCCTTATAATATTAATACTTATAATTATATTAATAACAACAACATCGATCAGTGTGTGTGTGTAATATGATGTGATGTGGTTACTCACTGCCCTTCACCTGGTGGCAGGTGTGTGTGTGTGTGTGTCTGTGTAGTTCTCTGTGTCCTCCCCGAATAGATGGGTTGTTTGTCAGGGTCGGGGAGGCAGTTAGGCAAGTTGGGGAAGATTTTACAGAATTTGGTGAAGAATTCATTGAGATATTTAGGGAATTCAATGTAAAAATGCTACTCTGTCTCTATTTTATTAATTGTGCATCGCTGCCACAGTCTCTTCTCTTGGGGCAGCCAGGACTGTCTGTGTCTCCTGTCTCTACGGCCAGACAGTGCTCGCTGAATCTGTACTTCGTCAGGGTGTTTCTCAGCTTTGGGTCAGTCACCGTGCTCAGATAGTCCATCATGCTGTACTGTGTGTTTAGGGCCAAATAACACTGCATCTTACTCTGCAGTTTAGTTTGGATTTCCCAATAGCGCAGATAGTTTACGCTCAGTGTTTGTGTAATTTGGTTTATTCTATTTGTGTTTGCACAATATTGTCTGGTCCTGAGTCTGAGTCTTTATTATGTTAGCTTGTGGTGGCTGTGTGTTGGTGTGTGACAGTTGTGTTGTGGGGCGGTGACTCAGGACCAGTTGGATGAGGGGACTGGTGTCTTTGCTCAACTCTTATTACTGCAGAGCTTTATGATGGAGTGTGTATGGCTTGCTCTCTTTTAGGTGTTTTCAGAATTTAGTTGCCCCTATTTTTTATTTTTATCAGTAACGGATCTCTCTCTCTCTCTCTCTCTCTCTCTCTCTCTCTCTCTCTCTCTCTCTCTCTCTCAGAGAAGCAGGATTTTCCTCCTGTGTTGTAGCTGGCAAATGGCAATAACACCAAAGTTCACTTATGACTCACTCATTGCCTAGACCACTTTATCCTGTGTACAGGGTAGCGAGGGGCCGGGAGCCTATCCCAGGAGAGATAAGTCATGAGGCTGGTTACACCCTCAAAAGGGTGGCAGTTCATTACACAGCACACACATACACACAGTCACATCCTACATGGCAATTTAGGAACGCCAGTTTGTCTAATCTGTGTGTTTTCGGACTGTGGGAGGAAAATGGAACACCTGGAGCAAACCAACCAAGCACTTTGTCAATCCCTTTATTCATGTTTTATTGGGCTAACACCCCAATGTTTGTTAATCTTACATAAGCATGGCTCAATTTACTCAATAATATTTTTTTCAAGAATATTTTCTCAACTTGACACCATGAAATAATTATTTAGTCATGGGTTGAGACATGAGGTCTTAGATGACATTTAGTGGCAGAGCACATCCAAGAGAGCAAGCGAGGAGATTTATTTGCTAATTAAAATCTCATGCCACTGCTTTAATGAACATTTCAATCCCACCAACATGGGGATGACAGACAAGGACATGATTTTCGTCTTGTCACCTTCAAGATAGGATAAAAAGAGAGGCTAGGGAAACAATGGCTTTAGATGAAGGTGACTTAAATTAAATCCTTACATGTTTAATATAGCATTAACAGTGTACGAAAAGTGTACAAGTTTTTACATTTTCTCTATTTGGGTTGATGCAAGTATTACATCACTCTGTGTGCGTGTGTGTATGCGCAGACTCCTCTAAAAAAGTAACACTTTTAAGATTTTCATTAGACTTACCCTCATAGTTAGCTGAATCCTAACGTACTATACAGGTATTATATAATGTAAACATTAAGATGTTCATAGTTCAGTCTAACACCCTTGAATGCAAGGTATTTTATGTGCACCTTTATGTGCACCTTTATGTGATTTCACTAAGGATCATACCATCCAGAACACATCTATTTTTCTCTCACTCTGAGATACTCAGTTACAACTTGTGCAGAACTCAGAAATCCCTTCCTAACACTAAAGCAGACCCACGGTTTACCAGCGCAAAGCTGGACTTGCTGAGAATATGAGCCAATACGTCATGCCAGTGTGTAGCAGATACAGTCAGTCTTTTCAATGATGCTTAAGGGTCACCACATCAGGTATTCACCTTGGCTTGCTAAAACTGCATTACAGAGATGAGAAGTGTCAGGACCAGTCAGTTTATACAGTAAATCAATGCATTTGATATAATACTTTGCATACATATTTCTAGGGCTCTTTTCAAATGGTGGGTCCATAAAATCTTAACCTTCTCTTACCCCTATATCATGACCCTGTTTATACTGTACGAGTTGGTGAGTTGCTGCTTATGTGATTATTTCAGTTAAGATCTGTTCCCTGAAAAAAATCTGACCTTTTCAGTAATGCAAAATTCCTAAAGTCATAAGAACAAAATAATCTATTAACTAGTTAATATTTCCTATTAATTTTAACCTGTCATGTTTGATATTAAACCATTGTCATGTAAATTGAGAAAATGCACTTTGGTTTTAAAATGGTCAAGAAGGGAGGCACACTAGTTAAAATGTCCAAATCCTGACAGGTCAAGGACAGAGTCTGCTTGGTTGTAAAGCAATGTATGATGTAAAAACAGTAAAAGAGTGAGTTTTTTATTTTAATTTTTTAATATACAATTCTGCTTCAGCTGGAGATTCACATGTTTTTGACTTTAGTTCATGAAAATAATATCCTTTTTAATTTCTTCCACCAATTCATCATCCAAAAGTATTTCAATTATTGATACATCTTGAATTTTACATATGATATCTTTTGTTTGGACAGTACTCCTGTCATTATTTTAATTCATTTATCACTTTCTGTCTTCACCCTTTTTAATGGCCACTGGATGTAATAATAATAAAAAAAACTTTTCTAAAGGGAAAATTTTTTTTCCTGAAGTAATCTTTTTAAAGGTTCATCTTTCCAATATTACATACGTGCAATTCTTATATCACTGATAAATTACATTTATATTATAATATTTAAATTTATTATACTTCCTTTCTTCTTACTGAATGCAAAACATTGAAAGTTTAAGCCTTAAGCCAGATAGTTTCCATGCAAAGTCATGGTTGTTATTTAAGTAGATGCCACTTCATAACTTTCTCAAGTTATAGTAATAAATACATGTTAAGATTAGCTCCATGAAGGGCACATATAAATAGTCATGTTCAGGGAAAACACAATGGTCAGACTGCAGTGAGTGAATTTATTTTGTGATGCTGGACAGTGCAGGAAGGAGAGCATATGATCTCAGAGGAAGTCCAGAGCTTTACTCTTCATCAAATCCTTTCTGTATTAAAGACAGAAGGCAGGGAAAAATCCAGTCAGTTGCTAATATAAAGGAATATAATTATATTAAGCAGTTTACAATACCAAATGTTGCATATTATATAATTAAATCAACATACAGATACCTTAGACCCAGGTTCACGGCTCTTTGCACGCAGTTTGTTAACCTGGGACTCAGCAATGTCAGCCCTCTCTGCAGCTTCATCCAGCTCATGCTGAAGTTTGCGGAATTTCCCAAGATGAACATTGGCCTGCTCTTCCTACAATACAAAGTGTACACAACAATTTATTTGCATGTTACCATCCTTGTTAGATCATTTTCACCTGTCCGTTTACTTACAGCATCTTCAGCAGCTCGCTTGTAAGCCTTAACCTTAAGTTGCAGCTTGTCCACCAGATCTTGAAGACGGGCTATGTTCTTGCGGTCCTCTTCAGACTAGAGGTCATCAGATGAAAATAAAGCAGTTTTAATGTTTTTTATTTTTTATTTTTTAGTCTGTTACATGTTGGCATGTTATTAGGTGTTATTAGGTGAGAAAATAACATTTCTAATCAAACCTGGTAGGTAAGTTCTTTAATGCGACGTTCATATTTGCGAATTCCCTTCACAGATTCACTGCTTCTTTTTTGCTCTGCTTCAAGTTCATTCTCCAGGTCTTTCACCTAAATAAATTGTGTTGAAATTATACACATAGAAAATAAAAGAAATGTACGGATTAAAACATAGCACCATTTATTGCTCAATGCAGAGCAGTTACCTTATAACATTACTGTATAGGTTGTGGACAAAATAACATATTAAAAAGGATCTCATCTTGAGATGACTAAAAAACAAACAGAGCAGCAAAAACAACCAAGTTATACATTGATCTGCCATAATTTAAAATCCATTATCCTTAAAAACCACTTAAGTTTTAGGTTCCCCTTGTGCCACAGTGGCGGTTCTGGACACTCAGGGCATGGCTCCATGGGACCTCTGGGGGTGTGGTGTCTGGCACCACAGTTAGTGGTGGATTCTTTGAGTGCTGTGGGTTGCAGGGTCCTCCATGGATCCGCCGTTTAACAGTTTGACCGTGCACTCAAGCAATGATTGAATCAGGTTAAGGGGCCCAAAGTGAACATGTTTCCCACACCATTAACTCAACTCCACCAGTATGGACTGTTCACAGGATTGATTAATCAGACATTTATCCAGTCTTCAACTGTCCGGTATAGGTGAAACGATTCCCACTGAACCCTCAGTTTTCAATTTTTGACTGCGAGAAAAGGAACCTGACAAGGTTTTTCCCTTTAGAAGCTCACCTGTGTCAAGGTTTCTAAGATGCTTTTCTGTTCCCCAGAGAATAAATTGAGTGGTCAGGAGAGTTACTGTAGTCTTTCTGTTAGCTCGAACCATCCTGGCCATCCTCTGTTGCCCTCTGTCATCAACAAGTATTTCTGTCTGTAGAATTGCTACTTATTGAATGTTTTTCTTTATTGCACCATCCTGTACAAACTCTATCAGACAATCAACAGTTTTCCCCATTCGGATGGCTGAAATGAAAATCACTAGGCTGCTGGCCCCTATCCACATGATTGCTCTCCTGCCACATAATCGGCAAAGCAGCTGCACTTGACTCTAGTTCTCCAAGAATAACGGTCCTTATTGTCTGAATCAGATCAGTCATGTGACTTTCTTATGACCAATTCTAAAACTTTATGTCATGAGCCTCACAAAGTTACAATACAAGGCTGTACTCACCCTGGCCTCCAGCTTCTGCATCTGTTTCTTGCCACCTTTCATGGCAATTTGCTCTGCTTCATTCAAGCGTAGCTGGAGGTCCTTAATGGTTTGTTCCATGTTCTTTTTCATCCTCTCCAGATGGGCACTGGTATCTTGCTCTTTCTTCAGTTCCTCCGCCATCATGGCGGCATCAGTGATGGCTTTTTTTGCTTTTTCGTCAGCATTCCTGCATTCTTGTAATGAATCCTCCACTTCACTTTGAAGCTGGGATATGTCGGCTTCTTGTTTTTTCTTTTGGTTCAGGAGGCTAGTATTCTATTAATTAAATAGTCGGTGATATGACTGATGCTCATTTCAAAAAACCAATAAGAGAAAAGCAATAAGACACGCTAGAAAGGAGTAGGACTCACCTGTGAGTGCAGAAGCTGAACTCTCTCACTGACATCCAGTAGTTCCTGTTCTGCAAGCTTGCGTCCTCTCTCTGTTTGCTCCAACAGACTACGGAGCTCCTCAATTTCTGCCTGGAGCAGAACGTTGCGTCTCTCTACGATGGCAATATTCTCCTTCAGGTCATCATTGCCGTGGGCAAAATCATCCAACTGGATTTGGCAATCCTAAAAATATATATGTTTTTAGGTATTTAGTATAGTTATAGTACATACTGTATTTATCATTACTGAAATAACTCTAGTTCTTACCTTGAGGTTAGATTGAGTTATTTTGAGTTGCTTTTGAGCCTCTGCGGCCTGTCTATTGGCCTGACTTAGTTGGATCTCCATCTCATTAAGATCCCCCTCCATTTTCTTCTTTACTCTTAGAGCTTCATTCCTGCTTCGAGTCTCTGCCTCCAAAGAACTTTGCAGGGTGTCAATTGTCCTCTGCAAATTTCTCTTCGTCTGCTCCATTTCCTCATCTTTTTCAGCCAGCTTACGTTCATTTTCAGACTTTATCTGATTAAGTTCCAGTTGACTTCTTAGTATTTTACCCTCTTCATGCTCTAAGGAGCCCTGCCAAAAAAGAATGGTCATTAATTGGCAACATGATGCCACCTTATACTCCACAGTCGAATACCATTTCATTGCTTTACCTCGGCCTCCTCCAGTGCAGATTGGATTTCAATTTTTTCTTGCTCTAGCTGTTTACGGGCCTTCTCTAATTCATGGATTGTCTTCCCACCTTCACCCAGTTGTTCAGTTAGATCAGTTATCTCCTCTACAAAAGCAAAATTGTCATTAAAAAGTGGTAGGGTTGTATACTTAACATTAGAACAAATATTCATATTTAATAATTTACGCACCTTGGAGGATCTTATTCTCTCTCTTCAGAGTCTCCAAGTGATCTAAAGATTCCTCGTATGAATTCTTTAACTTGAAGAGCTCGGTACTCAGAGATCGGGCTTCCTTCTGGGAGCTTTCAAGCTCACACTGAGACTCCTCATATTTCTGCTTCCACTCAGCAAGGACCTGAAATGTATATGTACGTACATACTGTTTAGCCAATTGCCTTTTAAATCCCGTAATTTAGAAAATATTAAGGAATCTCCATATTGTAAAATAATTCAGGTGAACCAAGAAGTGATTATTTATATAAACCCATGTTTATTACAGATACCTTATCAAAATTCCTTTGTTTCTTGTCCAAAGCTGCAGCAGCTGCATTTGACCGCTCCATATCGACCATGAGGTCTTCAATTTCATTCTGAAGTCTGTGTTTGGTCTTTTCAAGAGAGGAACATTTAGCATTAACTGCTTCCACAGCCTCTTCTGCATCTTGCAAACGCTGAGCAAGCTTCTTTCTGTAAAAACACAATGGCATAAATGCTGTTTATATTTTATGAAACATAAAATTAGTTCAAATGTCGAGAAATTGGTTTAAAAATCTTATATATGGTTTGTAAGAAATACAAAAAATTACTAGATACATTTTCAAGATGTAAGATTTTATTATTTATTTATTTTTTTCATAGCATGGATCTAAATGTCACTATAGTCACTGTTCCTGTTGGAACACTAGCCAGTTGAAAAGGCTTTGTGACTGAAATAATTCTTTCATGCTCAATACCTCAATTGACTTTTATTATTTACTATTATTTTATGCCTTACTTGGCTTCTTCCAATTCTTCTGTCCTCTGGATGGCATCAGTTTCATACTTGGTTCTCCATTGAGCAACCTCAGCATTAGCTTTAGTGAGACTGCGCTGCAACTCTGCTTTTGCCTCCTGCTCCTCTTCATACTGTTCTCTCAGTAGATCTGAATCATGACGAGCAGACTGTACTGCATGGGCAAGGGCATTCTTGGCCTGAGAAAAGAGGTAAAAGCGCTGTTGCTTAATATTGCTTAATATTATTAAATATGTTATTTCTTTTATCCAGTAATGGGGAATATAGTAATTAATTTATTTATTTATGAAATATACCATATATTAATTAATATAATTGATCAATATATTAATTAATTTATGAAATATACCATAATGTCATCAATGGTTACAACAGTAACCATTATTTACATGTAAATGTTTACTTGGCCTGATAAAATCATTGCCATTATAAAGTTCAGTACACATATCTTTATTAAAGAGGAAACATAAGTAAAATATAATTTGCAGTTGCTAATATTAATTATCAAAATGAATTCATTTAAAATATTTAACTGTGCCTTAAAAATTTTCCCCCTTTGTAAGTTACCAGTTCTGTCCAGAGTTACATGGAATGTAAATAAAATATGAAACACTTTACCTTAACCTCTTCTTCAAGCTGCCGTTTTAGATCATCAAGCTGTTGAGAGTAGGACTGTTTTCCCCTGGTAAGCTGAAAGATTAATGACTCCTTTTCTTCCACCTGTCTTGAAAGCTCATCTGTGGTATTCATAACATAGTATCATTATTCATATTATATTCAATTCTTCATATAAAATATTGAAGTTCAATAAAGTGGCTAAGGATACAATTAAAAAAATATTTGTTTATATAAGAACATCAACAGCAACCTCATTTCCCCTCTCATCTGTCCCAACCTCTTAGCACCCAGCATCACCAGTAAACTAACCACCAGCCTGTTCATCTATCATAATCTGTTTCATGCCTTAAGTTTTTAATGCATGAACGAGTCTTAGGTCACTGTGTGGCTTAAAAAACATTACTCTGAAACTGGTCAGGTTTCAGAGTAATGTCCAGGGACTGGACTGAAAATGAGAGCTACATATGCCATTCAGGAAGCGTAGAGAATTACACTTCTTTAGAAGCAAAATAATAAGAAATTCTGGGTGTACTGTATATCGATATATTTAGTGCAACTCAAAAAATGTTTATATTAAGGAATAGTTATTGGTAATTTAATAAAAAATATAAGTAATATAAACGTAATATATTCTATATTTATTACATATCAAGTTAAATATTTCACGCCTTTTTGATTTACTGTATTTCAATGTTTACAGCTCATGAAAATCCAAAATTATCTAAAAAATCTTATCTTTAAATTTAATAAAAAATATTTAATTTCAAGTTTGAGTAAATTATGATGTATACAGTATACATTTTGTATCATTTATCGTCTAGTCAGGTTCTGTACATGTAACTAATAATATGCACTGTATATACACACACCCACACACATACGCACTCTATAGATAGATAGATAGATAGATAGATAGATGTTATTATCTTTTTGTTTATGTGGTATATTACATGTGCCATTCTCAGCATACCGTTCTCAGTCTGAAGTTTTGCCTTCTGAGTTACAAAATCATTGAGGGATCTTTGATTTTCCTCGCCCTTGGCTCGAGATTCATTCAGCTGATCTTCCAAAGTTCTGCTCAATTTCTCCAAGTTAGTCTACAAATGACATTGCAAAAAAATATGATACAGTGCATATCAATTTCATAGTATATATCAATTTTCAGCGAAATGCATTAAATTTGACATGTTCATTCCTATCCCTATGTAGAAGGGTAAACAGATATCACAAAATCACTGATTTCTGATATTCCAGCTGACAAATATCATGTAACAATGGAAAATGAAATTTTCCAGACTACTTTATCCAGAGCTGCTGTACTACTCAATCTACTCGATCACGCTGATCCTGTTCTTGATCACACTCCATGGGTGTTTCGTCTGTGATCTATAAGCTCAGATGTTTTGTATCAAATTAAATATTATATGAGCTTTGTCAGAAGAGTTCATTAAATAGGTGTTAATACTGTGTATTATGTATAAACATTTGTAGAAACATAATATCTAACAACCTTTAGTATGGCACTTCGGATCTCATCTTGAGCACTAAATATGTAACATTTAATATGTATTTATGCAGTGCCATGAAATGTAACACATAAAACATGATGACAGAAGATTACTGGAACTTTTAAACTTATTTATATTTTGGAGGAATGTGGAAATTGTGCTTCATCAACTTTTACAGTTACAAAAAAAGTGGGGTTCTGTAAGGGTTCATCTATTGTAGGTTTATTCGTAGACACATTAGGCGATGCTTAGGGCAATAAAACCAAAAACTAGAATAGGGTGATAATCAGAATGCTTTATCTAAGATCTAAGAATGTATAATTAGAAATAGTACATATTAATTTATTGTTTAAAAAAAGGTCTTATTGAGAACTTACTTTAGACTTGACAATCTGTTCCATGCTGGAAACCACATCATCCAGCTCCAGTTTCAGCTCACTCTTCTCTTTCTCTAATTTTTGTTTGATCCTCTGCAGGTTATCTATCTGCTCACCTAGTTCAGCCACACTATCAGCTTGTTTCTTTCTCAGTGTGGCAGCTGTGGACTCATGATGCAGAGTCGCCTCTTCAAGGTCTCTGCGCAGTTTCTGAAACTCGGCCTCCCTTTTTTTGTTCATTTCAATCTGAGCCGCAGTAGCTCCTCCAGCCTCTTCAAGTCTCTCACTTATTTCCTCCAGTTCTCTCACTAAATCTGCCCTCTGTTTCTCCACCTTGGCTCTGGCAGCTCTTTCAGCTTCAAGCTCTTCCTCCAGTTCTTCTACTCGAGCCTAAAATAAAAAGAACTTAAGCACTGTTCTACATGTTATGATTAGACACTATCTATAAGATATACAGTAATTGAATACCTGCAACTCCTTAATTTTCTTCTGGAGTTGCACAATGATGACTTGCTCATCTTCAATTTTACTATTCAGTTGGCTGACTTCAAAATCTTTCCTACAAAACAAAAAAACAAACAAAAAAAAAAACAATAAGTTAGTGTAAATATGCATATACCTTTAATATGTATTAGTTAAAATGCTTCTTCATTCCTACTTCTTAAGGCGTTCCTCTAGTTGTTGCTTGTCATTTTCCAGGTCCATAATGCTTTCTTGGGTCAACTTTAAGTCACCCTCCAGCTTTCTCTTTGCCCTTTCAAGATCCATACGAATCTTCTTTTCTTGCTCTAGAGATCCCTCTAACTGATGAAAAATGCTAATTAAAATTAGTTTCCAAACAAGTATTTGTTTTCTAACTTTATTATAGTTTCACTTACATCATCAACTTGCTGCTCTAGCTTGACTTTGATTTTGGTGAGGGTGTTGACTTTGTCCTCCTCACTCTGTAGGTCATCCAGGGCTTGCTGATGAGCCTCTTGCAGAGCTTTCTTCTCCTTAGTTAGCTTGGCTATAATTTCATCCAGAGCCGCCATTTCCTCAGTCAAATTCTTCACCTATGAGATTGCATATTTTGAGAAAATCAACTTCACATTTTATTCCCATTGTTGCACTATATATAAAACATCATGTACGAGACACAGAAACCTTGTTCTCTGTGGCATGCTTCTCTTTTTCCACTTTAGCCAAAGTCAACTCAAGATCATCAATGTCTTTCTTGAGTTCAGAGCATTCATCTTCCAGCTTTCTCTTTTTAGATGTTAGCTCCGCGTTCATCTCTTCTTCATCCTCTAGTCTTTCGTTTAGCTCTTTGACTTTGGCTTCCATCTGGATCTTATTCTTAATTAACCCTTCACACCTTTCTTCAGCATCACACAGATTGTCTTGTTCCTGTATACATGAGATCAATAGAATATACTACTATTAATATATATTTTTAATAATTAATGTTTAACCATTTTAAAGTATATTTCATACATACCGCTTGCACTTGAAGCTGCAGGTCATTCTTCTCTTGGAGAAGTGAGACCATTTTCTCCTCAAGCTCTTTTCTACGAGCTTCAGACTTGGCATAAGCCTCCTTGAGTTTCAGGAATTCCTCTTTCATGTTGGCCATCTCTTTCTCTGCTTCAGCAGATCTTAGTAATGGTTTGATCTTGAAATAGAGCTTCATCCATGGCCAGTTTTTGACACTCATGAATGCACGCACATTCCACTGTATAACAAGCAAGGCATCCCTTTTGGGTTTAAAGAAAAAAAAAATTCAGAGGAAATGGTTACATTTCAAATTAAATGCATACGAAATTAATATATAAATAAATAATTTAAAAAAGGGGGGAAAAAAACTTTGACAGCTATACCTGCGTTCTACCATCTTCTGGTACTCAATTCTTGAGAGAAGCCCACGAGACCTGGCCTGGATTCCTGTTAATATTTTAGATAACCGTTCATCTCTCATTTCCTCCAACTGACCTAACAGACCAGCTTTGAAAAACACCTGAAAAATATAGTTAATCATTTAAAAAATATATTTTTCTTAAAAAAATTTAAAAGAAAATATAAACAACACAACCTTTTACCTTAGTGTGCCCAAATCTGTATTGTTGGCAATCTAATTCAAGCGAAGCCAACAGTTTTTCAGCCCCCTTCTTGCTGTCAATGAACTGTCCCTCTGGGATTGCAGAAGGATTAAGGATGCGGTATCTGTAGAATTACATATGAAATGCTCATAAATAGGACTTTGTTATATAATAGTGTTTCCATGAGTATGCTAATTAGGTTACAATCTAGTACCTCTGTTTGAAATCGCCATAAAGGATTCTGTTAGGGAAACCCTTCCTGCAGATCCTTATACCTTCTAGCACACCGTTGCAGCGAAGCTGGTGCATAACAAGAGGGTTGTCCATTGCACCAGGAGTCTTGGTCTCATTAGGAATGATGCAGCGTACAAAGTGGGGATGAGTTGAGCGCAAGTTTGTCATGAGCTTATTAAGATTCTCCTGAAAATCAGAAATATTAATGTAGTTAATATTCATGTAATTAACAGATCATACAACTAAACAGAAGAGCTAATGGTACTCTGGACTTATTCTGTGTGCACATACCCTGTGAAGTGCAGACACTGTCTGGAACGATGATCCTTTTTTCTTCTTTTCTTTCTTTTCTTTCACTCCAGACTCAGACATTGCTAAAAATTAATAAATAAAAATAGTACTATTATGTATCAGTGCCATTCATGAGATTTTTCTATTGCCTTAAAGCCCAATCCAAATTGAAGCCTTTTTTCTGATTAGTCTCTATTTCTCATGGCTCAATCCCAATCCCTAGTCCCAATTCTGTGAGTTTTCACCATGTTGCATACGCATTGGGAAGGCTCTTACTTTCACTACAGAGCTATATTTAATTTCAAAGTTAGCAAAAGTTTAGAGACTAGGTTTAAAATCTAAGGACACCATTACTACACAGAATCATTAATGGAGTACTTAGCACCTAAGTAGTTCTGGTAAGACCAGCAGAACTCGATACAGAACCTGCTCATGATCCAACATATTAGCAAAGTGTGCCCCATGGAGTTTCAGTGCAATCACTTCTATAGGTTGTATAGAAGTAGTATCTGTTCCACTTGGGCTAGTGCAATTTTAAGAATGACTGCCACTGTTAATTTAGGGCATGTCAGGTACACTTATGAGCTGACGAGTCAGCCCCTTGGTTGGTTAGTTAGAGGAATCCAGCTTCTGTAGTGAACATGCATGGCTATTGCCACATTTTGAACATTCATGGCTATTGCCAACTTAGTCCCAAGCTCCTAAGCTGATAACTCCATATAATGTTCATGTGGTGTGATGTGTATGTAAGGCATAGCTGTAAGACAGACATTTCCCTTGGATGTTTCCAGAAGATATCAGCATGCATGTACAGTACATGTTGTTACTTTTGCTTACAGGAATCTGCCCCAGCATAGTTTGCAAATAAGACAGCCAGCAGTTTCAGTGAAGATTTTTGGTAGAGGGCTACAACAGTTTCATTTAGTGGATCCTTGTTCTTTATGAGCCAATTATTGATGTTGTAGTCCACAGTGCCAGCATAGTGAACAAGGGCAAAGTGAGCCTCAGGCTTCCCCTTTACAATCCTTGGTTTCTGGAAATTACTTGACTTTCCCAAGTGGTTGTCAAAAAGTTTTGCCTTAAAGGTGGTATCTGTGGCTTTGGGGAACATGCATTCCTCTTCAAGGATAGACATGATACCCATAGGCTAAAACACACAAAAAAAATTAATTGCTTACATTACCAGGAAGTGTTAGCTATTATACCTCTACACATAACCAAAGCACAAACAGTAAAACTATTCTACTTGTCTTAATCCATTTATTATTTAATGCACTAAATGATTGAAACCTTTATTATTTTAGTGACTCACCTTCTCAATTAAATCAATGCAGGCTTGCAAGTCCATGCCGAAGTCAATGAATTCCCATTCTATGCCTTCTTTCTTGTACTCTTCTTGTTCCAGAACAAACATGTGATGGTTGAAAAACTGTTGCAGTTTCTCATTTGTAAAATTAATGCAGAGTTGCTCAAAGGTGTTAAACTGCAAACACAAGAATGTAAGAATGTATCGATTAAATGTATTGATGTTTTTTCATAAACTTCTTTGTCAGTGTCATAAGAATTCCTACTGAATATGCTATCTAAAAACAATTAAAGTGGCACTTCAAGGCCATATTGGAGTGCCAACCTCACACATATGTCCAAAATCAAACCAGCTTTCATATGCTTTAGCTCAAATTTTGTTAGGAAATTTCATATTGTTTCATATAATTTCATGCATTCAACCAGGCATTTAACTTCAAATAAAATATTGTCTAATTATTGCAACAATCACATCTCAACTGGCGAAAAATGACAAGTACAAGTGATAATTAAATATTTTAAGAATAAAATGTTCAGTGTGTGTGTGTGTGTGTTTTTTTTTGCCAAAAACTGAGCCAACATTGTTATCTTATTTCTTTATTAAACATTAAATGCTTAAATCACACAAAATATTACTTCTTATAAATGTTCTTTAAATGTATGTTTGTGTGTATTCATGCACTCACATCAAAAATCTCAAAGCCAGCAATGTCTAGTACACCAATGAAATACTGCCGTGGCTGCTTTGTTTCCAAAGACTGGTTGATTCTGACCACCATCCAGAGGAACATTTTCTCATACACTGCTTTAGACAGAGCACCAACGGCATAGTTCACCTATAAGAACCAGCATAAGGGAAAAAAAGACGTAAAGATTTAAGCAGTTCATATTTTAAATTATTGTTCCGATATGTATTTTTGAATGTAATGCTAAAGGTTTGCTTACCTGTTGGACATTTTGTCCTTTGGTCACCCACTCATTGCCTACTTTAACTCTTGGGTGACACAGACCTTTTATGAGGTCAGCAGAGTTCAGGCCCATGAGATAAGCAACTTTGTCTGCGTCTAAAAATAAATTACGATTTCTGTATTAAACTGTAATCGATGATTAATGATTTTCTTGTGGAACATGTATTATACATACCCTCAGTTCCATCAGCCTCTGCCTGTTCTTCACGTTGCTTTTGCTTGAATTTCATGTTACCATGGTGCATAATAGCTCCAGTAAGCTTGTACACTGAGTTTTTTTCCTCTTGTGTGAAGCCAAGTACATCAAAAGCATTCTGTAAATGAAGCAATAACATAAAATCTAAAGTACAACCACATTAGCATGAGAAAGAAAATAATAGGGAGGATAAGAAATAGACTATATAAAAAAGAGCATGGTTACACTAATAAATGCTGTCTAGTTTTAAAATATACACATTAATTCACACTTTTGACTTATTTCGATTTTTTTCATGTTAATGTATAAATGCAGTCTTAGTGGCACTTTCAGAGTTCTTTCTTAAGGAATTTGTGCGCATTCAGCTACATGAGCATTAGTGGGACCTGACACTGATGTTGAACAGGGAGGTCTGGCATGCAGTCTGCTTTTCAATTCCAATTCATCACAGTGTTCAATTAGGTTACAGTAAGATCAGGGTTCTGTGCAGACAACTCACAGAAGTGAGTTGACTCACATCTTCTATTCCAGTACACATTATACACAGGGGTAATGCTGGAACAGGTTTGGGCTCCTTTATTCCAGTGAATAACTGTATACTTCAAACTGTGTTGCAACAGTTTAGGGAAGAACCACACATATTGGTGTGATGGTCAAGTGTCCGCATTGTTTTTTCATACTGTATAGTTAAAATTCAAATGTTACTGTCCTATAGTCTCCCCATACTCAATATACTGAAATCTGCTGTCCAAATTGAAGGTTTACAGCTTACTCAGCGGTAAAATGCTCAAGTGAATTGGTTAATATTAAAACATAATGTAATGGGTATATTCGCCATAATAAGCTTTTTAAGATGTTTAGATATATATATCTGCTCCCAATTATTTATTTTAATGAACAGAATACTATTTTTATATGTATATAAAATAGGGACTCAATCACTCATCGGACTAAGGGGAAAGGTAGATTAGAATTTAAAACAGCCAAAAGAAAATGCAGATTAATTGCATTAAACTTAAATATTAGGACTTACATCAGTTGCCATTAACTCTTCAGCATCATCAATGGACATGACTGTGGTTTCTCCCTGAGAGATGAACGCATAATCATATGGGTTTGCTGTCACCAGTAACATCTCTGTAGAAAGAATAATAATATGCCATTTTATCAATATCTTTAATGACTATTGATTCTGTTTTTTTCTTTTCTTCATGCTTTTAATTAGTTCATTGTACTAACCAAGTATTTCTGGTTTCTTGTTTGACAAGATTTGATAGAATATGTGATAATCTCTTTCCGCCTTGAGCTGAAAGATCACACGAGATTTCTCCAAGAGATCTTAGTGAAGAAGAAAGTAGCATAAGTGCTATAGTAAATATGTAAAAAAAGAATTAATATGAAATGGACTTTTGAGGCAATATGTGTTTTTACAAAAACGCTGCATGAATCTGATATGCAAGAAATTAAATTTTGGCCGCAACAAAACTGAACAAATTACTGTCTGTAATATTGAAGCAACTAATTAAAGACATTAGTTAATTTGCAATGATAACAGTTTAAGACTAAAAGAGGTAAGGAATAACACACATGTTTCAATGTCAGCTGATGCCAGTTTCCCTCTGGTATCAAAGTGAATTCTGATGAATTTTCCCTTAAAAAAAAAAAAAAAAAAAAAAGAAAAGAAAAGAAAACTAAATATTAAAGCATTTTACACAAAAAAAGAAATGTTGGTGTAATATTAAAAGTGTAATGATAAACAACATTTCTCTTACAAATCTTGAGGAGTTATCATTTCTAATAGTCTTGGCATTGCCAAAAGCCTCCAGCGCAGGGTTAGCCTGGATGATTTGATCTTCCAAGGTTCCCTGGAAAAGAGAAAATAATCCAAAATATAACATTTCTAGTATTTTTATATATGCATATTATAGAGTCTATTTATATATAAAAAATGTAAATGGGAACCTTGTTTTGACCAGGTGTTTCCTTCTTTGACCCACTGGCTGCAATACTGGCGAAGTACTGAATGACTCTTTTTGTGTTTACAGTTTTCCCAGCACCGGATTCTCCACTACATACATAAAATTGGTTGCAAGGTGAAAACGAGAGTATATGAATAATGTTTTAATATTTCTAAATAGCTCTGAATGTCTACATAAGCAATATAGCACACACAATTTGGCTGCAGGCACAATGATAAACACTTCAAAAATATTCAATATAAATACTTGTGGGATGAGTTGTCTAAATAATCAGCCTAAGAAAGCCACCTTGATATCTTGTAAGTTTAAAATATCTGAATATCTAGAAAATTGGGATTCTTAATCTTATTTTGTCTTTGATTTTGTGTAAAGCAAAAACAATAGAATTTGCTTTGTGTCCCAATACTTTCATATAGATTAATAGCATGGGGTCTCAAATACTGTATATCAGAAAACATATCTACAGAAAATGAGAGCTCAATTTTAATACTTAGTCCCAACTGTGAGTTTCTATAATTGCCAACTATTGGTATAAGGATATTAGTGAGATTTAGCTCTCAGTACATTACAAAACTATGCCTTTATACTGTAACACTTTAACTTACGTGATCAGGAGTGACTGGTTTTCACGGTCTATGTAAAAAAAAGTATCAAGAAGAATGATCTATTACACACTACAAAAGCACCTTAATATAATAATTATAAGAAATGTAATTTCTAGACAATAAAAAAAATGAATGGAGAACTTTTCATAGAGCTAAAATTTAGACATCATTTGTTTTGTTCAAACTCTCCCCCAAATATCAATAATGATGTAACATATTAATATAGTCTATATCAATAATAATATAACCTATTAATATATTGATATAACATATTAACATATCATAAGGTATGATATTTTAAAAGACATGCTAAACTATACGGTTCATCACTTAAATGTGGTTCAGTTTGTTAAGACATGAACTAAGTTGGTGTTATCATGTAACCAAAATTACAATTCATTTGAATTAGTGGTATTATTGACTAACACAGTAGAAATGACCACTCTAACTTTTTTTTCAGTTACCTGCCAGCATGTACTGGTATGCATTATCAGAAATAGAGAAAATGTGGGGAGGCGCTTCACTCCTCTTCTTGCCCCTATAAGCTATAACCACTTCCTGATTATAGACTGGCAGCCACTTGTAGGGGTTGACAGTAACACAGAACAGCCCTGAATAGGTCTTTCAGAGAAAAATATGCATTTCATTAATTATTGTCCAACAATAACAAAACAAAGTTCAGCAAGTTTGAAATACCTTGATGTACTCACATAGATCATCCATGCAGCATAACGCTCTTTGAGATTATACAGCACAGCTGGCTCATGCAGGAACGTCAGCATGGCCATGTCTTCAATTTTGTCAAATTTTGGCGGATTCTGTTGCAGAATCTGGCTGTCTTTAAAAGTTGCTGTCTAAAAATATAGTGAATAGGATTAGGATATTAATTACATTATTTATGCACATAAAGAAACGTAATATGCATGTAAATATTACATCGCTATCTTGGAAATCCTGTAAATCTTGGAAATCTTATAGAAACAGTTTTCATTTATTATAATAATAATAATAATAATAATAATAATAATAATAATAATTATTATTATTATTATTATTATTATTATTATTATTATTATTATTATTTTATCATCTTTAATTATTTATTTAATATTTCAATATTAAACAATGATTAAACAATCTTACAGGACATGGTTATTTTATACACTGCCAAATAATGTTGAATAAGGAAAGTAATATTGGAATTCTTTTAATTTACAGATTATTTTTCTGCTTTCAAACTGGTAGGTTTGAAAAATTTATATATTATTTAAAGAATTGCAATTAATTTTAATTCATGTAAAATGTATTTATCCATATAAAAATCTAAAAGATACAATGTTTTTAAACTAACCTTCCCTGATTCGGTGTCTACAGTCACTTTATCTCCTTCACGACTGATAATTGTGGCTTTAACAAACTCTTCCACAGGATCAGGAACAAAACATTGTTTCTTCATGTCAAAGATCTTAGTCTGCGCCTCTAAACGCTCCTTATCAGACTTTCGCAAGTAAGAGGCTGCCACCCCGAACACTGCCATCTCAGCATCCCCCATACTTATTCTAAGAAAATGTGAAATTTGTAAGAATGATTGAAGCATTAGTAAACATATTTCATTGACCATTGCAAATGCATTTGCACTGCAGGTTTAATTTAAGCAGAAATGTACTTACTGATTTGTGCCTTACTGGATACGGAAAATGATGAAAGTTCCAGTGTTTTGGTCGTAAACCTAAATTTAAGAAAAACATAAAGAGAAATTTTTATTCCACGCCACACTTACTGATTTAGTAGAGAGCTTAAAGCATTGTAAGAAAATGAAAAAACTCACAATAGCAGGTGCAACAGCAGTACGTTTTTGCACTAAGAACTGGACAAGGGCTGAGATCTAATTTATAGCTTCTACCACTCCAACAGTATGAAGTCACATGTCCTAGTACTCCCAGAGCAGGCGCGCACACGCACACACAATCACACACTTAGACTCTTAGTACATAAGCTTTAAGTGTTTCGACTGACAGCCAGGAATTCTGGATGTCTGTTTTGTGCCACATTAACACTTGCAGTTGCTAATTTTATGACCCTAACCTTGTCACTTCCTTATTTCCTTATCATGTCTATTTCTCTACATTACTAAATTAGACTCTGAATACTAGTTACTATTTTAAGGAATATTTCAGCAAAATACATTACACTATACAGTGCGAAACATAAGAAGTGTAAAAAAAAAAGAGATAAGAAACTCTGTTCTTCATGGATTAAAAACCTTGAACAAAAAAAAATCCTAATAAACCATGAAGCTATATCATAATAGCTTTGCATATTTAACCTGGATTTTATTTTAGAAAACAAATTTCTTTTCTAGCTCTGAGATGGATTGATTGTGAATGATTATAAGAATTTTTTTTTTAAACAACACAAATTGCTGATTGGGAGTCTGGTTGAAGACCTATAAAAAAAATAAACAGTACAATTTACTCAGAATGAACCGTCATCTACCATAAGTCATGTTGTGAATGGTTAAAAGAAACCTGGTAGAATTAGTAGACTATAGTAGACTATGACAGACCTAGTAGACTATATAATTGAATGACAACATCAGTGGGAATTGTGGACATATTGCCTTGAGATCAAATCTTAAATACAGCAACGACATGAGTTGCTTGATTAAAAATCCACTCTCCCATTAGATAGAAAGTGACATTTGTATGGAAAATGTAATTTTCAAAAGGAAAGCTTTCTAGATTCACATTAAGTGGTGAGGATGCTGATTAGAGATATTTTTATGGATAATGTAATCCTAGTATTTTGCCTGAAAAGACTGAGAACACAGGAGATATATTGTAATTTTTTACTATGTCAATGCACTGTACCTTCTTTACTTTTTATAGCAGGAAACACCCACATCTCTTATGAAGTAAGAATCCGTCGGAAGTTGTGCCTTCTGTTCATTTTCACAATATAGACAATTTACACTGGCAGTGTTTTTTTTTTTTTTTAAATGGTCAGTCAACGATACATATAAATAGAATGACAGATGATGGTTTATCTTGGTTTCAAAACCAGGGATGTTAATTTAGTTTTATATGGTATATGGTCACACGAGATGGCATGACTAACCATATACAGCATATACCACATAAGGCATACAGTAGATATGGCATATTCTAGAATGTTTTTAGCTATGTTTTGCTGACTTTTGCAAAGCCACATCTAGCCCGTAGTAAAGTTTAAAATACTTTAAGTTCCCACCTCAATTTAAGATGAAAATGTGATAATTTGTTTGTTTTTCTCTCAATCATGCAGAATACAGTTGAATTTTTGTGTACATTTGTAAGTATTTTGTAAAAGTAAAATACCTTTAAAAATAAAAATAAAAATAAAGCAAATCATCTATTCACTTGCCTTCCTGTACCCAAAGGATATACAGTATATATAAGTTATTTAGAGCAGGTGCTTGGAATAGATGTGCCAGCTGACCCATGAAATGTGTCAAATCATGTCAAAAATATTGCCCAAAATACGAGGGCTGTACTGAAAAAAAAATGCAAAAGTGGGAATAACCTTTTATCAACTCACATACTGTAGGTGGTTCAAATTGCACATATTGATAGATTAATTGTTCCTCTATAGAAAGATACAACTCAACATAGTCTTCATCACAAGCGATGCATTTGCATCATTGTTAAACCTAACACTTGAAGCGCTCTTTGAAAATCCCTTTGATGTTCTCCTACTGTGTAGTTTGTCTTCAATGTTGGTTTGCCCTTCTTTAAACAATTTCATCCATCGGTGCACATTGCTCTCATCAGTGGTATCCTGTCCATGAACATTCCGTAGCATAATGAGGGTATAATTAAGACATGCGTGACTATGTGCCCTAAAAGGATTCTGGTAATCCTAACTGTTTCTGATGGTTAGAAGTGGTAAAATAGAACAATTTCTTCCAAAACCTAATAATGCTCAACCAAATAGTTGAAATTGGGATTGGAAAAGGAATTTGTATGTATTCAATGATTATTACAACACTGCAGATAGCACTCAAATTTTTCTTCGGCAGCATGTTCTGTCCCAATTAAACCTATTGCTGGTGTGCCAGTATACTGATACTGGTTTAGCTAACCAGACAAATCCAGTCATAAGATTAGCATAGGTCAGAGAATGATCTACCTGGTCAATAAATGTATACTGGCATTGTTTTTTTAGTCACACATATCTTAATTGATGTTAGAAAATGGTACATTTATCTTCAGTAAGTTATTTATCCTGGTCAGTGTTAAGGAGTATCCACAGGTTATGACGGGAACATTAGGAACATTTGGCAAAAATTTACCTCGGTGGGACACTAATCTCTGAGAACTTTATCAAGTAAAATATTTTTTTTACACTTTCTGTGACAAATTAATTATGATTTTTTTTTTGTTTAATTTGCTTGACTCAAATGATTTTATAACAGGTGATTTGTACGTCCATCTTCAATCTTCCACAACTCTGCCTTTTGAACATTAATAGAAAAATTAAATTCTTTTTGTACTACTATTTAAAAAAACTAGGGGAAAAAATTATAATTGGCATTTTAAGGACTGTATATTACACATAAAGGCACTAGCAGCTTACTTTGTTTTTGATGCTCTTTAATAGGATTAATTTAAAAACAATGTAAACTCTGAATTCTACATTACTATTTCAACATACTACACTGAATCAAGTAATCCAAATGATAGCTGTGTATTACCTTAAAAGTCCACAGTGTGAGGTATGCAGAGACGTGGTTGCACTTAGGAGTGTTGATGGTTCACATCACCTTATCACAGTGAGGTCTCCATTGCACTGGACTCCAATATTAGCTCCTCTCAAAAAGTCTCTTCAACACATTTGTGCCTCTACATTGCACAGTGATGATGGAAAGAAAATGGTCCAGACAAATCATGCAAGAATTATAATGAAATGACTGTTAAAGGACCTTATTTGGCTTGCAGTACTTTCATTCTGCACAGAAGCACATTTTGATACCATGTCTAGTGAACATTTCTGATTTTTATTATTATTATTTTTTTTAAATATGTAAGTTTTCATTTTCAAGTGAATTTGATTCTGAAAAATATGAACACTGTAGCATATTAACCCTTGGTAAGCAGTTAAGAAATAGAAGAAAACATCTAGCAGAAGTCATATTTGAAATACAAACCACCAAGACCATGGAGAAAACTTGGAATAGTGGTGAACATTCCCAGGAGTGGTCAGCCTAACAAATTACTCCAAGAGCACAACAACGACAGAGCTCATAAAAAACCCAGAACACTAACCCTCAGTTAGGGTCAGTGTTCATAAGTATCCATAGGAGAGCCACTGCTGACCAAAAAGAAAACAAAGACATGTATTACATTAGCCAAATAACAACTTGATTATCCCCAAGATTTAATATATAAGTATATTCTATGGACTGCTTTGCAGTTTCAGGACCTGGACAACTTGCCATAATTGATGGAACCATGAATTCTACACTCTACCAGAAAATCCTGAAGGAGAATGTTTGGCCATCAGTTCATGACCTCAAGTTCAAGCATACTTGGGATACCTGTATGCAGCAGGACAAAGTTCTGAAACACACAAGCAAGTACACCTCTGAATGGCTCAAAAAGAAGAAAGAAATTAAGGTTGTGGAGTGGCCTAGTCCAGACTTAAATCTGATTCAGATGATCTGAAACAAACGGTTCTTGCTTGAAAACGCTGCATTGTAACTAAATTAATACAAAGAAGAATAGCCTAAACGACTTAGAATCGGCTGTTATCGCAATTCTCAATCAGTTTTGCAGATTAGGGCCAATTACGTTTTTCACATAGGCCACGCTTTTTTTCCTTGATAAATGAAATAATTCTTTAAAAAATTAATTTTGTATTTCCTAAGGTTATTTTTGTGTAATATTAAAATTAGTTTGACATTTGATGGATTAGTGGTTAGCACTGTCGCTTTGTACTTCCAGGGTAAGCGTTCGATTCGCACCTCGGGTCTGTGTGCATGGAGTTTGCATGTTCTCCCTGTGCTTGGTTAGTTTCCTCCCACAGTCCAAAAACATGTAGATTAGGCTACTGGGACAGGCTCCAGGGTGCCGCAAGCCTGTATACAGGATAAAGCGGTATTGACGATGGATGAGTGAGTGAGTGGTGATCTTAAAATATGCTTAAAAAATCAGGAAGGGACAAATACATTTTCACAGCACTGCATATATAAAATCAGGCAAATGTCTAGCTCCTGTGTATATGTGCAAGTGGAATTAGTGGCCTGAAGTGGCTTCTTTAAAAGGTCAAGCCATGTGTCAGTTTATCCGTATCAGTAGTCAAGTGGGTGGATTTAGAACTGTTCACATCTAACTACAGTCTCTGACTACAGCAGTCTGAAGGACAAAGCAAGTGACCCATCAGTGCTACAAAATGATTGCTCTTTTAAACCCTTTAAAATCTTAAATGTATTTAGCAAAAGACCTGCATGACTGTCTGTTGTAGTGATGAACAGAAGTAACTGATACAGCACATCCTCCCCAAACCTCTGTAACAGCCTATCATCACATAGGATGTGGTTTAAAAAGTTTAAGTAAATGCAGCCCCACTTAACTGCTTTACAATACGGAAACACACAGGAAGTGTAATAATGCATGTGCAATCAGTTCAGAAATGCCCTTTCCTGATTCGTTCACAGTTACTGGTCACATGACAGACTTCCAGTAACCGGTCTGACACCATTGTCTTCCAAGTCAGCAAACTGCACATATCATTATATTGAAAATGTTGAATTAGTATGTGCAATCGATGTCCACCCACATATAGGACTCCATTTCACAATCTGGCACCAGTCTCTAAACTAGCACCAGAAACGAGATTTTCTTAAGAGAGTGAGCATAAGGAATATTATACACTATATTGCCAAAAGTATTCACTCACCAGTCTTCCAATGCATATGAACTTGAGGGACATCCGATTCTTAATCCATAGGGTTTATGATGTTGGCCCACCCTTTGCAGCTATGACAGCTTCAACTCTTCTGGGAAGGTTTAGGAGTGTGTTCTTGGGAATTTTTGACTATTCTTCCAGTATTTGTGAGGTCAGTGTCTTATGATCCACCATGCCTACTTTGATCCAAGGATGCAGGCTGCTTGTCCGTATCGCGCATTATGAAAAAGAGCTCTTTCTTTCAAAGCACCAAAGTTACGGAGTAACTTTACAATGAATGTTCAGGACTCAGACACCTTCTCAGTGTTTAAGTAGAAGCTAAAACACTTTTTATTTAGCCAAGCATTTCTGTAAATAAATTTGCTTTAGGTAAAGGAGCAGATCTGGGGGACTCATGGATATAGAGTATTATGGTGAACTTTCCCCATGCTCATTGATCACTCAGGTTTGTTGACAGTAAAGTGACTTGTTACTTTATATTCCAGGGAGCCCTTATGTCCATGTTTTCTTCTGGCTCTCCCTTTTAGTTATGCTGTAATGGCTAGTCTTGCCAGAGTCCCTGCTTTGCACTCTTCACTAAATATACATACACCTCCAACAACTCCAACTCCTTGTCAAGCTAGACATGTCACTCCTGAGCTGACAGGGATCCAGACCCTCATTCTCATCCTGGTGCCCCAATTCTGTTTGGAGATCTCATCGCATGGATGCCCTGTGTTGTCTTCTTGGGATGCTTTTGGTGACTGGAGACAGTTCCACTTTACCATGAAGACGTCCTGGCCTCAGCTGATGCAGACAGCTGTTCTCTGTGGACTTGTGACGGCAGTCGCTCAACAGTTCAGGACTGGAATTCCCTACAATCTACCTGAGCCTCCAACAACAAACTGGACTCCATATTAACTTAAATTTTAAATTTAACAGTTGATGTCTTTAACTTCCTGCAAATCCCCACTATCCGTTAACACCCAAATGCGGAAGGGTTCTCTGTTGCGTCTGGTTCAGCTGAAGGTTTCTTCCTACTGCCATCTCAGAGTTTTTCCTTGCCACCTTCACCCTCAGCTTGCTCATCATCAGGGACTATCTAATCATTCTGATTCTTACACATTTTTCACACATACAAATTTTTTTTTTTTTGGGATTGTGTAAAGCTGCTTTGTAACAATGAAAAAGTTACAATTAAACAATATTTTATTTTATTTAATAACTTCTGTCCTGTGGTTCACTTCTAAAGAAAAGCTGTGTTTTGGTCTTTGTTGAACTATTATGAGCATTACTATAGCAGAATTAGATGATTTTAATACCAACAAATATTTTTTTTGTGTGTTTGTAAAATGTATACATAATGAGCTGCACTGTCTGCATCATATTGACATATGCTGTACAGATTTTGAAAAGAAAAATATTTCATAGGGTTTAAACCTATATTCCACTTCCCAAGCTTTTCCATTGAATAAACATCATACTTAAATAACAAATTGCATAGGTTGTAACAGTGCAACACTGACCACTTGCTGTCCGTTTACATTTTGCAAGAAATGTATCTTGTATTTTTTGCAAAAAATAATAAAATACAGAATATTTAGAGAGTGTGAAAGACTACTGCATTAGCACTACATAAAAAGCTTATTTCTTTATTTTTTAAAGAAATGAACAAAAATTAATGCCATACCAAACTTTAATAACGTTCCTATGACAACATATCAGTAAGAACAAGGCAGAATCAGAGAAACAGTTACAGTGTGTGAGAAAATTGAAGGCTAGCACAACACCATACAGCAGCAGTAGTGCACATACATTAGCCAAAATTTGCACATAACAGGATTCATTATATTGCACCAATATGTTCTCAGGCAGTGTATGTATATGGGTATTTATAATTCAGATTTCTTTTCTCTGTGTTAGGAACTTTGTTTCTCTAAGGATAATTTAAGCAGCATTAGAGATACACAGCAGGTTGTCAATAATATAAAACATCCACTGGTATGGTATAGATATCTGTATTTAAGGCTGTTTTCACATAAAAAAAAATGCTTTGCTACAGTAAAAACAAAATGCATTTTCTCAGATATGTTTCACAACATTTGGATGAAAGTGTATTAGAAACAGATACATAATCGTCCTCTAAATTTCAGTGTAAATATAGTTTTGCATTAGAAAATTAATGAAATGTTCTATGGGCCCAGCACTCACTGAAATGGTATAAGCTTTAAAGGAATTTTGACATTATCATGATCGTAGTCAACATCTAATTTATGTCAAATGCATCCAAGGTCACAAAAAGCCTGTTTTAGTGCTTTGTCACAACTTTTGTTATAGGCAAGTTATAAAGTTACGATGAGTTACTTTAGACCAAATAGAGGTAACCAATTATTTGTTAGCACTGATATAGCATTAAAGTATTTGCTTGACGAATGCTTGTGTGAAAAAACTCACTAGTCTCAGATACAGTCTATTAGTAGTAGTCTACACTTTCCAGAAGATGAAAATAAATATAAACATGTAACAATCCTTAAATAATTACAGTCAAATAAATTCCAGTGTTTAGAAACCTCTTGCTTTAAGTAGTCTCATGGGAACAGCAGAATTTCCATCACATAAGGCACAGTAGATCCCATTCGGCATTTGGTGAGTCTGTGCTCCAACGTGCATCTTTCTTAAAGGCAGATAAACTCTACTGACTGCAACAATCCCTGAAATATCGATCTTACCTTAAAATGTTATTTAATTCTTGCTCCAGCATTCAGATCTCATTAATATTATGGATATCTGTAAATCTGAAAATAGTAAGTAATGCTTTAAAAAATAACCCTTTTGGCAGTATAAACCATTCAGGGAAAGCCATCTTGCTATGTTTGCTTGTTCCAAATAAGTAATGCCTGTCACAATAAAGTTACCAACTCATGGTTTTGTCTGAGAAACAATAAGTGAACTATGCTGCCTATTTTATTTTCAACTATGTATAAACGTTACCCAAATGAATCTGAGGTCCAAAAAGGTATGAATGAAAAATAGTGACAGGTGAAAACTTATTTTGTAACCTGTTAGATACCAAACTGCATGGCCTTCTCTGTTTTAGCTTGCAGGCAGCAAGATGTGCTGCTTTTTAATAGCAAGTTCTAGCTTTAAGTTGGAATGACAAAATAATTTACAACAATTTCTTCAATAACAGTTTGACTCTACATGCCTTCAGAGTGATCAGTTCGGTTTCCAGTTCCATGAACAGACCAAGTATAGTTTTACTCTGCGTGCATTTTTACTATCCCTGGTCCTAGGACATCGTCACAGATTCTAAAGTTATTTCAGGTGCAAGATGGTGGAATGGCAATAAAAAAAAATTATCCATTCAGTAGTAAGTCAAAAACATGGTGATAACTCACATTGGTCCTTTCTGTGTGCTTCTCACTGTGGGGGAAAATATTTTGAAATGTGGAAGATAGGTTTTTTTTTTTTGTTTTTTTACGCAATGAGCTGACAGTTGTCTTTTCCTTTGTTCTCCTCGGTCATCATCAGTCTCCTTTTAAATCTATTCAAGTCACTTGTTTTCAAAAATATGAAAATCCTTAAGATAAGCAGCTTTTTTGTGCTTACTGCATTGAAAAAGTTGCATTTAACCATTTAATGGTCTTCACAACTTTTTATAAGACATAGCGTAGATCGGTTTTTATCCATGTGTTCGAGCCTTCTCCTAAAACATCCTGGTTGTTAGGAGGGATGAGCCACATTGTGAGCCATCCAGTTAACTTTAGTGGTCCAGCTCTCTCTAAGAGCTTCATCAAACTTCTGCCGGAACTGTTTTAGTGCCTCTTCATCAGTTTTACCTAGCGCAAGAGAGTCCTGTAACACACACACACACACACACACACACACACACACACACACACACACACACACACACACACAAATGACTAATGTGAGTGTGAGCTTTTTTTTTAGGATTTGAGACTACAGTGGTCACAGGCACAGATATTCTCAATATAAAGAGACTATATCTCTACAGGTCATGTGACTAGGTGTTTAACAGTATACCTTTAAGTACTGAATGTCTTTGACCGAGGTGAGTTCTGGTAACCCGGAAGTCAGCATCAGGGCAAAGAGTGTGATGAACAGATTTCCATTCCTCCTCAGAATCAGATAAGCATCTTCACAGTACTGCCTAAAACTACAAATCCAAACGGACAACAAACAAAGTTAAGTAAAAAGTAAGAGACATGACGGTGACCATGCAAGGAAAGTCGATTTAAAAATAATTATTTAAAAAATTATAATAAAGATGAGTAAATAAGATGCTGTTCATAACTTGCCTGCCAAATTTCTCAGTGTTACCAGTTTTGCCCTGTTGAATGACGTGAATGAAGTCATGGGTGAGAATGAATGGACCACGCTCTCTCTTGATTCCAAACTTTGATTTGAAGTTCCCCAAGATATGACCAAAGTCTATATGAAAAAGCTGACACACACATAAACAAAAATGCATTTGTGAATAATAAGCATCTAAAAATCTTTTTATACTCAAGGGTTTGTTCTGCTACTCACCTGCCCTGTGCTTCGGACCATGATATTGTCACTATGACGATCTCCAATGCCCAGAACATAGGTGGCGACACAATAACCAGCACAAGACAGAGTGAACTCCTCTATGGCTTTCTCCAGAGCCTCACTACAAAAACAAAAAATACCTAACTTTTTCATCATATATACATACAGTACACACATATTGAATAGACATATCTTGTAAGACCACCCATGCTGATTACTGTTCGCCAAAAAAAGTGCCTAAAATGGGCCCAGAACATTGGGGAAGCAATAGGAGGAGGTGGCCTGGTCTAATGAATCATGTTTTGGATGACTGAATGTATGGTACTGGCATTCATATGGAAGTTACTTAGACACAACCACCTACCTATACACTGTGGCAGAACACCCCCTAAGTACACCCCCTTATGGCAATTGTATTGCTAATAATGGTGGTCAATTTCAGTAGTATAACTTGACCTGTTCAGGAATGATTTGGCAAAGTGTTCAATGTGTTGACTTGGTCTCCAAATCCCCCAGATCTCACTCTGATCAAGCATCTGTGGGATGTGGGGGACAAGTCTAACCCATGAATGCCCCACTTCCAACTTACAGGATTTATAAGATCTGCTGCTAATGTTTTGGTGCAAGATACCACAGCACAACTTCAGAGGTCTTGCCTCAATGCTCCAGAGCTGTTTTGCCAGCAAAAGAAGGACTTAACTTCTTTTAAAAATATACTAGACATTATTAGACAGGTGGTTTTAATCACCTGCATCAAATATTCGGAGGTTACATACAGTAGTGTTTGTGTAACCAAAACAAAAGCTTTCGAATGTAACGAAATTAACTGGGCAAAATTTAAACCATAGCCACATCTCAAAAAGCTGCATAAAAGGTTCTGAAACTAGCCCAAAACATTTATGCCAAAATGTACTTCTACTGGAAATAAGCTCACCATGGCCCTCATTTCTAGTTTGTTGTTGTAAAAATAATCTGATTATTCACTTTTCGACTGCTTTTTTCACTTGTTTTGATGTTAATAGTAACCAGCATTCTGGCATACTGGTTGTGAAAAACAGCATGCTTAGGAAAAGCGTGTGCATTTTTTATCCCCTGCAGCCAAACCTAATTTCCAGAGGAGGGAGTGTGAACTTGTTTAATGGTAAATGTTTATATTAAACCTCATGTAAATACAAAATATTCTATGACAAAGGCCTACTTTATTATGCAGCCAAATGTATCATTACTGCCTAAACAAGTTCTCCTCTCCTGCTCATTCTTAACAATAAATAAATAAGGACATTTAAGTCAAACCAGGACTTCTGATGAACAAAACTGATTGACAAACAGATAACCCCAAGCACAGAGGGTGAAGAGATTATTAGCCACAGTAAAACATTTAAATTAGTGCAAAAATCCCCCATATAGTCCTGACCTCGCTACAAGCCATTTCCACATGCTTGGGCCAATTTTTTCTGTGGGTCCAGCATTTCGGACTTGAAGAAATCAAATCATGGTGTCTGCGTACTGACCATCTTTCTACATTGATGGTATCCAAAAATGAGTGAAATGCTGGGATAAGTGCATTGGTGTAGCAGGGGATAATATAGAGAAATAAAGATTTCCCTTTCATAACTTTGTTCTTCTTATGTACATTTGCACAATCAAAACTCCCAAGTTGACTTAAACGTCCCTTCGTACATACATATATTTGACACCACTTAAGATACTAAGCTAGGTACAGATTTAATATTTCTTTTAATTTTATAACTGTAAGAACAAAAAAATATATAAACCATTTAGGGCACTCAAAAAGAGAAAAATCTGGATTTAAAGCTAATTTAATTATGTCTATTTGTAGGGTATGTATGTTTCCAGAAAATTTCACTGTCTACTACAAGAAGAAAAAAAAACTTTAGTACAAGCTCATACGTTAAATTTAACAAAAAGAACCAAATTACCACTACACTGTGCAAGTATGGGTTTGCTCGTCAGTGATGTCTTACCCAGGGTTTTTGTCCTTTAGCCAGCTGAGCAGAGCATCTTTGTTGAAGGCTGCAGCTGCTGCCATGTTGCTGCTATTTTTTTGAATGTTGGCGATGGTGTCAGCCGAGGATACAACCTCGATCAGCCCTGTGCGGTCTCCTGTTGCCAGGCAACCATAAGGCACAATTCTGTAAGTGAAACCGAAGACTGAATGTTATTTTCAAAAAAAAAAAAAAAAAAAAAAAAAAAGACCATGCCAGGTTAATAGTTGGACGAAACAAAAGCAAAACCTTCCTTAAAATCTGGCAAACTCTTTCAAATATTTTATTTATTTTTTATTTTAATATTTATTAAAGAATAATTGGGTATGTCTGTTTGGCTGCAGTAAGTCATATTTCAGGGGGTTTAAAGAAGTTTTCCTTTATTAAAATTTTACCAATTAGGCCTATTTATTTGTTCGGATATTAAAGGGAAATAACATTACCCATGTTATAGACTTCAATGCATTTTTATGTGTGAAAGCAATTATTGCAAAACAGAAAAAGACATGTAACATTAAAAAATCATGGCCACTGACATTTTGCACAGTGCTTTGAAAAGGAATCAGAAAACATGAAAAATTGTATAAGTAAATTTTCTATTTACTTATATACTGCCTGGCCAAAAACAAAAACAAAGTCACCCTGTCAGAGAGACTGCAAAGAAAACTGAAACTGGGTTGAGTACTCCTTCAGCATATTGTCAAAACCTGGAAGGATATGCTGAAATGTCAACTTGGGGGAAGAAAAGAAAAATCATGAATAAGTAATCTCTAAACTGTTGAAGTTGGATGGTTACATAAAAAAAATCAATAATAAAATATGTTCAATAGCGAAAGTAAGAGCATTTCCATATGCACGCAATTGTGATTAGAACTCACAGGATTGAACTTTATAGAAATGGAAAAAGATCATATGGTCTGATAAGTAATGACTGACCCTATTCCAGAGCGATGGGTGCATCAGGGTAAGAAGAGAAGTGCACCCATCACGCATAGTGCCCACTGTACGAGGCTTTTGAGACAGTGTTATGATCGGGGTTGCTTCAGTATCTCCGGTTTAGGCTCGATAACATGAAGTCAGTTGACAACCTGAATGTACTGAAAGACCAGGTTATCACACAGTTGGAATTTTTCTTGCCAGATGGCACAGACATATTCCAGGACACAAATTGTGAAAGCCTGGTTCTGGGAGCATGAGGAATCATTTTCAAACATGTACTGGATGTAATCAAAGCTAAAAAAGACTGAATGAAATCTTATTGTGTGTGACATTTTGGCCAAGCATTAATGTACATGCATGGAATACATATGCACTTGGCTTTTTCATTTTCTGTGCTACACAGAGCTTTTCCATGAAATTGCAAAAGGAAAAGCAATTGAATGTATCCATATCTAAGGATATAACCTTGTTTTTTTTTTCCAATCCTGAATTTACTTTGAATAAGTAGGGTAGAAATCTGGTCTCATATACACAAAGCTTCTTAGAATTCTCTCAGAGAGCTCCTATCTTAGCTTAAAAAGTCCTAGCTGGGATTCCTAGACTAAAAGTGATTTAGGAAACTTCTCAGAGCAACTCTGAGTAAGGAAAATAAAAAAACCTTTATCTTAGTGAGGAGGTGTAGTTGACCCCGTTGCTATGAATGATGCAGCAATTCAAGGACTGTGATTGGTTGAGTAAAAAATAACGTCTGACCTCTGCAAAGGTATTGAAATGCACTCTTTGTGAAAATAAAATATATGATAATCGAACAGACAGTGAAATCATAATGTTTGTATATGAAGAAATTGTATAATCATGACTACAGGCTACTTTATGCAAATTTCTGTTATAGGCTAAATGTCTTAAAGTTAATTAAACAGCCAAATGTTGAAGATGTGTAATTTTGAAGCAACCAATATTCACACAGTAGTTACTACAGTATATTTAAGTTCTTACATTTATTTATCATATTGATTTTATTACTTGTAGTCCATTTCAGATTGATGGGAGCAAATTGGCTCACCTTTTATCATTTTACATGATTGCAATACAGCCTTTTTAAAGTTGCACTTTTGGATGGTATGTAGCCAACAATCCAAGAGAGATGGAAGGAAGTAAAAGAACAAGAAAACCAAATTGGACAGAAGAGCAGTATTAACTTTAAGCTTTACGTTCAGAGTTTGGAGAATATTTCTTCTTAGGGCCATTTTGTCCTCTGCTATAGAAACTCTTAAGCCTCTTAGAAGTCCTCCTCTCTAGTCTTAACAATATTTATCTTAGGAGCTGTTTTTAGGGCTAAGATGTTTCGTGAATCATTTTTATCTTTACTAATATTTAGTCCTAAATTTAAGGGGAAATTCTAAGAAAATGTCATAATTCTAAGAATTTTCTTGGAATTTTGTCGCTAGGAGCAACTTTTAGGCTTAAGAAGCTTTGATTCAGCAGAGCCAAGTAAACAGTGTACAAGAACCTGGGCCTGTATTCACAAACATTAATGCTGTTGATTTTAAAAGTGTTTAAAGTGTCTGCTGGAATATTGCTCTTTAGCTGTTTATGTCTAACCTCCATAGATCTAAAACTTGAGTACATCCCCCTAAAAATGTGACATCATTGATCATTTCTTTTGTGTATTTATTTTTTGTCTCATCACAGTGGGAACATAAAGCGGTTTATATGCGTATGCATATAAATATAATTGCATGAATGCATTGTTGATGGAGATCAAATTAGTAACTTTAACTAAAATAATTTGAGTGCAGTACTGTACTATTGGACTGGACATTTGTGACTTGTAGAATACGAGTTGGAGGACGACAACTGTATATTTAGGCAATATCACAAAAGAGGGAGTGAATATCAGCATGGCTGTGATGCGACTGGCAGAGCTGGCGACTGGCAGCTAGCAACCAACAGTTAGTGTAATCAACAGGGAAGAAAATCGTTTCAAATTTTTACCAGTTGTATGTAGCCAAAGGGTGAGGAGAATAAACCATGGAGGTGCCGGACAGTGCTGAGAAACCTATGAGATTTCCTTTATATTTCTTTCTACTTACTCTGCTAAGATCAGCTAACATTTGGGTTTCTAGAGCTGAATCCCAAATAGTGTTTAATGGAAACACCTTGTTCAAACACCAAGTAGTGTCCTTGATCAGGGGTTAGGGAAGGAGGTACAGAGGTAACTTGTAACAACTTGGAAACAATTACTGGACAAAGTGTCGTAAATGATATCTTCCTGAAAGTGCTTCCATAACTGATTTTGAACGTTGCTTTCGGCAGGCAGCTGCTTTCTCCTCTTTCCAATACTATGGACTATACGCTTTGTTTTACCAAGCTGGTGATGGAAAGTTAGTATAATTAATGATTGTTAGAACACTTGAGATGCAGATTGATGCATACAATTAAACGTCCCAGTACTATTACGCTCTATTATCACTATTTGTGAAATGTTTCTCATCCAATTAGATTACTCGGACGGAGCTAACCGTCTTTTCGTAATTTTTTTTAATTTTATTGCAACATTTACATCTTGCTAGAAAATTACAACATACCATATGTGAAACAATTTTGTTGTATTCAGTTTTTCAAGTCATTCTGTAGTTTCCTCAAAGAAATGATGTTTTGTATCCACAATACCTGAGGTCCAGGTTTGCTTCCTTCCACAGCATATCCATTAACCTTAGGATCTGCAAAGTCAGCATGTCCTGTCTGAGATCTGAAAGTCAAAATCAATTCATTTCTTAAGTTGCCATTACCTGACATTTGATGCACTTGACAACAATTATTTATGCCTCTGCCCCTCTCATCAACATTCATGTCCACCTCTCTTCCTCTTTATCCATATCCTTCCCTCTTCACGGTCTCTCACCATCTCCATTCTTGAAGATGATTCCCAGCGTGTCTCCTACCAGCAGCTTGTTATGGTAAACAATCCACAGGGGCTTCATTTTAGAGTCCATGTACCTGCACTTCTCCACACTAAATATAATAAAGCAAATGAGAGATTTGTTTCAGGTTCTTAAGCTATGCTCACTGGCCACTTTTATTCGAACACCTATACCTCAGCTCATTCATGAAATTGTCTAGTCAGCCAATTATGTTGTAGCTGTGCAACACAAGAAATCATGCAGATACAGGCCAAGTTGTTGAAAAAAAATTGGAAGACCACTAAAGAACACTGAGGTCGTATTCAGGGTATCAGTTTAAGAGGACTTTCAGAAAATGGGTAAATCGTGGCTATGAGGAGCTGCACGTTGTCAGCAACAATACCCAAACAGAACAAACAGAAAACATTCCCAACACCACTACATCCCCTCCTGCTAAAGATCAGCAGTTACAGAAATACTAAAACCATCCTGTTTGGCACCACAAATCATGCCAAAGTCCAACTCACATTGTCCTCATTTAAATAGTTGACTTGAATATTACATGAAGCTGGCCTGTATTATCTGCATGATTTTATGCATTGTATTGCTGCCACATAAATGTCTGATTAGATATATGCATGATAGAGTAGGCATGCAGGTGTTGTTCCTAATGAAGTGTAAACGGAAAGCCATCTTACTTGACATCACCAAGCAGAATCTGGGGGTTTAATGGTGAGTGAAGGTCTGACAGAATCTCAATGAAGCCAGTCTGTCTAAGGCACTTCATCATGGCGTCCCTTAGCTGAGCCTCCTTCGTTTTATTCTTTGCTTTTATTGTGCCCAGTTTGATCAACTCATTCACAGTTTTTAGCTTACTGAGAGCCTCAACCTGCATTCAAAAAGAGACAGACAAATACTTAACATTTGTCTACTTAGATTTTTTTATTTTATTTCAGAGTTTATATTCAATAAATTAAATTGAAACAAAAATTTTTAAATAATAATTGTAAATAAGAAAAACAAAAGGATTCAAAAGTGTTGCAGAACATGTGTTATTAAATTAAATGATGGCAGGTGTACTTTGTCAGTAGGTATACTTTATCAAAAAGCAGATTTTATTCAGTTTGACAGATTTCAAACTGGTTTTCTACATTAGATGGCGTAACAAATAAATTCAGTTATTTCCTCTTCTTTTTTTTTTTTAAGCAGACATTAAATGTATTGCCACACAGACTGCATGCTTTGGAGTGTTGCATCACTGTTGATGATGTAATGCATTACATTATCAAGTCATGTGGATTAAAAAGCCTACAATCAGCTTTTTTTTTTCTTTCTTTCTCACGGGTCTCAAAACCCGTCAATGACACATGCACACACCAACTTTAAAACACAGCAAGCACAAATTAGTCTCGAAACCTGCATGTGATAGAAGCAGTGCACACATTCTAAAGTAAAAGGAATTGGGTGATAAACTATGAATGGGCTACATTTAACTACTCATTTAGTTGTGAAGGTTTTTTCTTTTTCTTTTTTTTTCTTAAGGTTCAAGGTCTTAAAATTGTAACCAAATTGGAACTATAATATAACATATAATTGGGCAATATAATATAATCGTGTTACGTACAGAATCAAATGCACTTTGGTATCGCGATAACATCGTATCATACCATATAATACTATTTTTACTAAAAATCTACAAGCCAAATTAACCAGTCTACCATATCTTAATTTCCTACAATGATAAATTTCCTTTAACATTAGATACTGCCTTTCTGAACTTTATCCCATTTATTGCAATAAAGCAATCAGGGTAAACTTTAACCCAGTTTTTGTGCCACAGGAACTGCGCTTGTGGGAGTATAGCAAGGCAATTCCCAACAAAAAAGAAAAGAAAAGCATTCTGCAATATTTCAATATTCTGCAACACACACTGACCAATTTCTGTGTTGCACATTCATGGAGTTGAAATGTGTTTGTGTTAATTATTACTATGGAACAGGTTGACTAAAATAGTCTCTCGACATACTCTTATTCCTCTGAATATGTTAAATATTTAAATACTGCAATTTAATGATGGTGATTAAGACCGAGCAGAGATTATATAATGATAAAGCTGTCCTTCAAACTGGTACTATTAGATTAATGTTAACTTATTAGGGCCCACTGTACATCCACCATGTCCATAAAATAATGTTTAATAATGATACAATAATGTTTTATTGTCTTATTGAGTGTATTAAATTTAATGTATTGTTTTACAGGTTGGGTCATTATATTCTATTTCAACATTCATACCTGTTTTTTGAGCACTTCAATGTGAGGGATGCTACCTCTGCAGTATGCTTCCAGTATCAGGGCAAACTGCACAGATACCGCTGGCATGTGGATCTCTGACCTGAGAACACACAAACCATGCAAGACATAAGTGAGTCGCTCTCTAAGCTTGGAAAATAGATTCAGAGATTTTAAACGCAGCTCAAAGTGTAAACAGATATTAACATATCAACCCATTGTCGTTACTAGTTTCATTTTATAGTCAAAACCCTAAAACTATGGGTTACACCACTAAAGTAATATAGTACTAATGAGCTGAACAACACCTACAATGTACAGTGATATTAGTTTATATTATAGTAGTAGGGAGTTAAGAAAATATTAATGTTTACACATGAACACACCTGAGATGCCAGAAGAGAAAGTGTCCAATTTTACGATTGCCCTGAGCACGCTGCAGTAAAAACTGGGTGAGGGCACAGTCATAATATGGTTCATAGCGCAACACCTGCACTAGCTGCAACAAATACTGCAGCAGCTCTTCATCACTGATTCAAGGGAGAGAAAAAGGGGAACAAAAATGTTAGATCCAGTTGGTATCATGGTATCATGACAAAACGACCAGTCAGGGAGGGGAAAGACATCATATAAAGCCAGCGGACTTCATCTGTGTGTTGATCCCTTACCTCATATCTTGCAGACACCCGACTGCATACTCTCGAACATACTGATCCGGATAGTTAAAGTCCAGCAGTTCTAAAGCATCTCGAGGATTTATTTTAGGCCAAATCTGCAACAATGCCTGCAACTACAGAAAAGCCCAAAGCAATAGAAATATAAAAAAACAATTATTTTTACTTTAATTATTACTAAGAAAAATGCAGAAAGTCAGTTGTGTTTGTACGGATTTATTTATATACCTGTGCCATGTCTTCATGTTTGTTCCATTTGACAGACAGTAGTAGTTTAGGGAGGGACTGTGGGAAATTCTCTCTGCAGTCATAGCGTAGTGTCCAAATCAGATCCTTTTCATTTTCACATAGTTGTGACAGCGGGTCCCTTTCCATGATCTCTTTCAACTCAGTGTAAAACTTTTTCCCTCCTCGTCCCTGCACAAAGACCAATCTGTTGCAGCTGACATGTGCCTTTTTATACAACACTGACAACAAATGCTTAGGTCATGTTTGATTACACTACACTGCAAAGGTGTATATATAAAATCATTTATTAATCCGATCTGAGAAAACAAGTGACATGTTTCCAATTAGTATGACAAGAATGAGAGCAGAGAGTGGAAGTGCAGCAGCAACATAAATATGTTTGCTAGCAAGTACACTCCTTTTTATTGATGATACCTGGCAACTTTTGATTGCTTTTTGGCACTTGAGCCGGTTTATAACTGACCCACCCTTAAACAGTTAGTAAGGAGACCAGCACAATATGCTCTCCTTTGTATCCTGTTTGAGCACCAGACTTTATCACTCTTTAGTTTTGGCATTAAGTAAAGCCAGTTACTACAGTGAAGGATACGACACACAAACCAGTAACAGGATGAGGGTGGAGACGAAACAAAACATGAACTAAAAGTAAAACAAAAGCCTACAAAGCCCTTGCCATAGAAAGAACAATGCAAAGAGGGAAGTGTGCACTTTACCAGTGGCACAACCTGTAAGCCATTTCCTGTAGAAAACAAGATTGTACACATTTAATCAAGGACAGGTTATGGATTTATAGACACTGTGGCTTAATCAGGCACTTAAAGTCACATGCCCTGGGTAGCAAAATGACTCTTTTCTCTGCAGCTCCATAAGACTGAGAGTCACAATAATTCACATAATAAAGTTTGTCTTACCTCCCTTCTGTAACATGCAAATGATGCATTTCAATCTGCATCATACCATTATAAATAGTATGTGACTACATCATTTGTGTCATTACTATTTAGGCACTGTCCAGCCTGGAGTCCAACTAGCAGTTCAGGCACTCACAGGAAGAAGATTAATCCATGTGGAGGTGGAAGAGCAAGCTTAACAGCAGTACTCTTTAAAGGAAATGCTTTGACTTTATTGTAATGGCATTTCAATAAAGGTGAATTTCTAACATCACAATAAAGGTGAATTTCTAACATCGCAATAAAGGTGAATTTCTAAAATCTTATATTATGTATCTTTATTTCAGCAAATATTCTTTTATCATTTCTGATCATCTCACATTCACTTAGGCTTAGGTGTTAGCTATTTAACATTAAATACTGAGAGCTGTCTATAGGAGACTTCCTTAAGCTGGAAAAATGAGAATCAATTAATCATAACCTTTGGCCCAAAACATAAAGCCTAGCCAATACTAAATTCAAAATGTTCAGTAAATTAAAGAAACCAACAACTACACATTGAACAGGATAAATGAGGAAAAAAACAGCAGTTGATGACAAATATTGAGAAAGCTGTGAGGGGAAAAAAAAAAAATACTGAATAGCAGAAGCCTGTGCCCATGATGGCATCAGACTCACTGATGTGGTTTTCTGCTGTTGTACCCCATTTACCTCAAGGTTTGATATTTGGTGCATACGGAGATGCTATTATGTTCAGCAAGGATAAAGAGTAATTTTTTTGAGTTATGTCTTTCCTGAGAGCTCACCCAATTTGGCCATTTGCTCTGAGCCCTCAAATTAGCCCACAAAGGTGTCACTAATTCACTCAGTTTTTTTGTTAGTAATATCTATCTTCAAAACATCCAACACGGTTTGTCCCTCATTTTTGATAATTTCCATCCTTGTCACTCCCAAAGACAAACATCGTTATCTCTGCTACCTCCCACTCTTTTCTTCAGTGTCACGTCTCTAAGCTGTAGAGCGTCGCGCGTCTCACCACTGTCTTAAACAACTTGCCTTTCATTCTCGCTGATAATCTTTTCTCCACCCATTCCAACCTGCCTGCACATACCTCTTTACCTCCTTTCCACACTCTCCATTGCTCTGGAGTGTTGACCCTAGGCACTTTAAGTCCTGCACCTTCTATACCTCTACTCCCTGTAGCCTCACTGTTCCACTTGGCACTCCCTCTCATGCATTTAACCTTCATTCCTCTGCTTTCCAGAGCATACTTCCACCTCTCTAGAATTTCCTTGATTTGTTCCCTGCTCCCGCTACAAAGCACAATGTCATCTGCAAACATCATAGTACGTGGAGACGTCTGTCTAACATGATTGGTTAATTGAACAACTACAAAATGATTAGGTGTTCCTATTAAAGTGGTTAGTGAGTGGGTGTGTGAATGAGTTTGTGTGTGTACACATACCATTGACATAGAGTCACTAGATCCAGCGATATCAGCAGCTTTCTCCAGGATCTAAAACATAAAGCAACAAGTTTACCCAATGATAACACGATATTGCATAATATTACATACAATATTCCATGAAAATACCTTGTCAAATGGGGGAAATGAGGGGGGGTGTGCTGAGAATTCTGGAAGGCGAATATGTAATGCTGTGGCATTCTCAGTGTAAGGATTTGTCTGGACCGTTCCAATAGGGTTTAACATCTCCTCCAGCTCATCTGTGACGTATACAAACACCAGACTGATGCATTTTTTCATTTTTCTACAGTTGTCACTAACACAGAGTGCAATTCTACCCAGAAATCATAATTCCAAACACAGACATGCTGTTGAAAATATTAAATCAGTATCTACTTTTAATCAACTTTTTACATTTCCTCTTAAATGACACACCTCACTTTGTAACAAACATGAATGTGAGCATGTGGATTTTCCTACCCGGAAAGGAGGACCAGGTATGCAAGATGATATCACCAGTTTTTAGCTGTCCTCTATAGTCAAACACCATCATGTTCACCCATGCTATTGGGTAATGCTGAAGACATGCAAGACATAAAATTATTTAAAAAATATATATTTGTTTCATATTTTGCTTCTGATTTGAAACTTAGTTAATGCACGTGTTGCTCTTACCACTTTGCCTGCTTTTCGAATCGTCTGATATTTGTTCATTTGCATGTTCTTGGTGGATTTCTGCTTTTTTACTTTGTCCATGACAGCATAGATGGCAAAACAGAGGCGAGCCATACGTGGCAGGTCACAAGCAGAAATATCAAACTCGAGTGTCTTGTTCCAGATGTGCTCAGAGCGACCACTGCTCTCATTACTGACAGCTGGCTTGCACAGGAGCTCTGTACCATGGAATAAGCCTGCACGAACTTGCACCTAAAAGGAGGGATCAAGCCACCGCATGACTGGGAAGTACCTGGGACAGAACGCAGTAGATATCTTTTCTTTTTCTTTCACATGCAAAGTTGTAAGGCTTACCTTTGCAGTCTCTTCTGCATTGACCTTAATGCCCTTTACTAAAGTGATTTTAAAAAAAGACTGGACATCCCAAATGCTCATATGCAACGTCTGCCAAGAGACAACAATAATTAGAAGAAAAACTACTATTAAGCATTTGGAACTGACCATGGATGATAACACTTGTAAAACATGCCATAGGAGTTGTCTAAAAATATCTAAAGCATGTTTTTAACCATGTTCCGTTCATAGGTCATAATTCAGTTTGATAGTGCGCATGCATGCATTTTATATATTGATATGAAATTAGCTCTTTAAGGAATAAACATCATCTTTAATGTGCATAAGAAAGAGTGACCATCTATGATATTTGTTGGTAATTTTTACTGCCAAGTGTGTTAGAAAGCTGATAATGATGAAATCTTAAATTTACTTACAGATGGTCCTCTCCTTTTAGGGGGCAGGGGTAAAGGGGGATTTGATGACTTTCGTGCGAGTACAGCTCCAATACTGCTGATCTCGTGTTCAAACATGGTCTTCACCATATCACAATGCACTAATGTCAGATGTGGATTTTCCTGTGACAGTATGCATGATCTAATATACTGCAAAAAGAAAAAGAAAATGATATATGTGAATATAGGTTGGTTATTTGGTAATGGATTGTGAATAATCAAGAAGTTGTATAGTGCAATAAATATGAATATGAAATACTGTATTAGAATAAATCTTCATATGTAATATGAATATCAATTCCTGTATATAAATTCAGAATTAAATCTAACATCATTAGCAGTTTTGTGATAACCCCTTAAATAAATCTTCATTTGTACTGTACTAGTTATACATTGTAAAAACAGTATATAATAGCTACGGTATTTTTTCATTATTATTTTTTCCAGTACAAATTTAGCCTTTTATGACGCATTGCTGATTCATGCAAATATTTTTAAACAACCATTCTGTAATTGAATTTTATTTTGGATGAGAGAGTAAAACCAAAAGTACCTGGAGGAAACTTAAAAGGACATGGTCCATTCTTAATTTTTTTTTTTTTTTAAGTGGTCACGTTATTTGTAGATGAATCTCGGAAGTTGTTTCTACTAGCTGGAATGCTCTATTTTATAATCAATCAAAGTACAATATGCTACTTCGATTCAAATATTAATCTGTCATGATTTCAACTCAGGATATGTCAAGAATTTCCATAGCTCTATTAAGAACCACTCTGGTCTTGCTATAAACCACCACAATTCCCAACCAATACAGCACTTGCTAACTCTGTGGTTGCATTTCACATTTACTATGCAAGGTGGTGGAATGTATATTACAATTAAAAATGGAGGATCAAGCATTTTCAAGGTCGGCTCTAAACTCTTCCTGAAGTTCTTGGTCAAGAAAAACTATTTGAAAGGGGTTCAAAGGAAATGGTAGCGCTTCTTGACAGCCCTTGACATTTCATAGCAAACCATGATATATAGTAGATGCTTTGTAACAACTGGTAGCAAATAGTTTGGAAACATCGGAAAACCCCCAACTTATGCTTCATGATCATGCCAAACTCTTCTAACTGTGACTGCTTGCAGAAGCATTGTAGTTTTTATAAAATGACCTAAAAATCACATGAGCTTTGACCTCAAATTCAAGATCAAATTGCCCTTAAGACTCAAACCATTATGCCCTTAACTGAATATAAGACTTAAAATCATTCCTGCATTATTCACATGGCACCCTACATTTAAATAAAGCTCCTATTTTATTACCTTATAATCTATGCAGCACGTGTGGTGAAAGGTAAGCATTTATTTAGTCACTTACTCTGTAAGATACAAGTGGGTGGTCTCCAAACAAGAACTCCAGCTTGTCACTGACTCTGAGTACATAGTTACCAACACAGTCTTCATCTTCTCCCAAACCATGAGTAGTCAGCCATTTTCTGAGCGCTTGGTTCATTAATTCAGGTACAGTACAGCTCAAAGGCACTTTTAGGCTTGTTGTGTCCTGGTTAGTGGGGGCATAGGAAGTGGAAGGAGGTGAATAAAAAGGATATTTAAGCAACGACTAGAATAACATTAGGCATTCCCCAGTGAACATCTTTATGAATTTCACAGTATTTACACGTGCATGTCTGTTGGTGTACCTGTGACTGGTTGTAGTGCATGGTGATCTTGATAAAGCCCTCGTTCCTATCACATAAGGCATCGACTGGCCCCACCTCTAGTTGGGGAGAGAAGCAGCTCTGAAGCCATTCTACCCATGACATCATGTGCACTGACTGCATTTTTTCTTCACTAATTCGCTGCATTTTGCTACGAAAATCTTTCACTTCTTGGTCTTGCAAAGCATCCAGTTCATGAAGCCCTGCAAGAGAGAGACACTCAGTACCTGGTTCTTAAATACATTTTATTTATATAGCGCTTTTAACAATTGTCATTGTCGCAAAGCAGCTTTACACAATCAAAAAATTATAAGAATCAAAATAATTATTCTTTTATTAGAGCTTTCAGTGTTTATAATTAACAAACAAGGTGGACTATAGATAAGTTTGTGTCTTTGTCTGCAAGCCTTAACTCAAAAATTTTGTGTCTAATAAATGAAGATCAACATACTTATTCAACTAAGAAATGACTTTTTGATGTAAAAAAATCTGCTTGCACATCTGCTTGCATAATGTGCATATCAGAGTCAGTACTAAAGCATTAATTTGGACATTTTGGTCAATATTGAATTTTTTTGGGCATGTGTGCTTTAATGTTTTTTTTTACCTTTTCCAATCAGCACCCCAATCTTGGAGTCAAGCAGGCGTTCAACACGGCCACAGTTGCGAGTAATGAGCCTGAGTACAGGCAAAAATGGTCGAACATCACACAAACGTCTGCTCTCATCCTCCAGCTCCTCATGAACTGCAGCCTGATTCACACACTCGAATATGTGACCATCCATTTCCCCAAGTAAGGAGAAAAGAGGATAAACCTGTGCCTGCTTCCATAGCATCTACAAAATAAATATAATAAAAATAAGATCATATAAAAATCAGACCTAAACTGAAACAACAAAGGCTATGGTAGTGTTCTAAAAACTAGTATGATACCAATTTGTTGAACTGGTACAGAATGAATGACAGCCATGCAACATCCCGATTTCATGCATTCAGATTTGAACATAAATTATGTTATGTTAATAAACATTATGTTTATTGTTATTATATTAAAATTTAAATATGACAACTTAATTAAATTATTTCCCAGATCAGTTACATGAAGTTATTTCTTATTATCTGTTCAAGTTATTTTTAGCCATTAAATTGCTAATCCTCTCCCTATCCATTAAGCAGTTTACATTGTTGACTTTTACAGGATTTACAGATTACAGGAAATAAAATTGATGACAAACCATTATGGAACAACACTGGTTTTATTAATTAAATAAAATTTTATTTATATAGCGCTTTTAACAATTGTCATTTTCAAGCAGCTTTACACAATAAAAAAATTATAAGAATCAAAAGAATTATTCTTTTATTCGAGCTTTCAGTGTTTCTAATTAACAAACAAGGTGGACTATAGATCCCAATTTCATGCATTCAGATTTGAACATAAATTCAAACATAAGCCTGTTTTGTGCATGTTAGAAGAGGAACATGTATAAATTCTGCACAGTATTTAGCAATTTCATTCAAATGTAAATTTTATTCAAATTTATTATATGGGGATTTTATGGGGATGACCTCAAATATAATAAACAATGTTGCTAATAATATAGTGCTTAAAAATTAATATAATAAATAAATAAATTAATTAATTAATTAAAATAAAAAAAGACTGATGGTTCATAGAGGGGCAGGGTCAAGAAGATTTTGTAATTCGATAGCATTGTCAGATGCACCGTTTCCTCTTTGATCATTACTTCATCAGGAAATGACACATTCATTATATTTTTTGTAACCAGTCTCTAAGGTCTCTGCAACAATCACTGCACCATGATGTAAAACCTACATGCTCACTTTGCATAAAATAATAATAATAATAATAATAAAATCCAAAATATGCTGTATAATGTGGTTCAGTGTATCAGCACTAATTCTTTGTCAAACAATGACTTGGACATAGAGGTGTTAACCTACCTGGCATTTATGTTATGCTGTGCTGTTTCTGTACGTAATATTGTGAAGTCATTGACAAATAAAACAATTGACAAAAATAAAATGAGATGCGGTGTACATGTACTGTATATTTACATAAAACAATGCAATCATGTGCATTTACCACATTTTGATCGATATGGTCATGTGGTGCAACCATGATTCATTCCCCAAATTAGCATTACAAATACAGTAACATCTGTATAAAAAACACATACATTAGTCATGAATTTATATGTATAATGATTCTTTCAGAATTTTTTTCTTTTTTGGTTCTTTTCAAGGAATGTTTATATGATGCAGCATATACATAAATACATACATTCATACATTTGTATATACATACGGATACACAGCATCACACCACATGACGTTGTTCCATTATTTTGTGTCCTTCAAATAGTAATAATAATCTCTTTCAAATGTTCTTTTGTTGATGCTCACGTTTTGTAAAATGAACAAATTTTTTCATAGTTCATTCGTGAACTATGAAAAAAACCATAAATGCATTGTATCAGTACTCATGATATTTTGACTCCTCTAATAAACAGTAGGTACATATACATTCATTTACCACATTATTAGAAACACAATTAAACCTGTTTTTCTCATGGTATGGATTCCTGGAGGTTTTGTAAACATTTCTTTGAGGTAACTGCATCACATAATAGCAGATTTGTGAGCATTCATGCGGTGAATCTCCTGTTATGCCACACCTCAAAGTTGTTCTACCAGATTCGGATGTGGTGAATGGTTGGCCACAAACCTACACTGAGCTCACAGATTTGGAACCATTTTGAGATGTCCTGGGCTTTTGTGACTTCCCACTTGTGGGGAGAAACTGATATACGGTGTCACACTCTCCAAGTATAGTTGGTGACTTTCGAAAATTACTTTATTGGTCCAACGTGTGCCAAGAAAACATTCCCAGCAGCAGGTCTGGACACAAGGCAGGTTGGGTCCATGCAACCTCTGTTGATGGCAAACCCATGAACTGCATGTTAAAGCAGAAACTGAAAGTCATCAAACTGTCTAGTTTCACTGAGCCTACGTCTCGGATGCCCATTTTTGCCTGGCAGGAGTGGAAGTCAATGTGTGTGTTGTTGTAGCCCATCTACCTCAAGTTTCAACATGATGTGCTTTTAGAGAAGTCCATCTGCTCATCTTGGTTGAAAAGAGTGTTTATTTGAGCTACCCTTGCCTTGTTGTCTCAATCTAGTTTGGCCATTCTCGTATAACCACTTTCAACAAAAAGATGTTCCGACCGGCTGAACGGCCATTCAACATTTTTTTTTTTTCCCACAAACCATTCTGTATAAATTCTAAAGGGTTAATTTGCATAAAATTCCATGAGACCAGCAGTTTCTGCAATACTCAGCCCCTCTGACACCAACAAGGATGGCATGGTCAACATCAGTGGGATCACATTCTGGGTTCGAGACACACTCAATGCCTAAACCGAGCCAGTGGATGCAGGACATCCTTAGCGCTGGTCCCAAGGGGTAAAATGGAAGGGTTGAATCAGGAAGGACATCCGGCATAAAACCTCCTATATGCAGATGGTCTATTGTGGTGTCTGCTCGACTGGAGCAGAACTGCTGCCACTGACTGATTATGTAATCTCATGAGCAAGTGAATATATGAGTGTATATTGCTTACCAGCCCGCCAACCCCCCAAAAAAGAAATCTTCCACAGAAAACAAAACGAACAACACCACCACCAACAAAAAGTCACATATTCAACTAATATTACAAAAAATGATTAGAAGATTAGAAGATCATAAGATATGATCACAGACCTATACTTACACACGCATAGAAGAAAAAGTTCTTCTATAAAACAGGTGAATGGGCAGAGACATAAAATTATTCAGCATTGTAAGCAAGGTGAGAAGATTATTTAAAATATTATTCACCTGCTTGATTTGTTGAATGGTGCTCTCTCTGGGAACATCCATCTGAATGTAGATTCCAGTGGGCAACAGGAAATCCACCGCCACCTGACTGTTTCCATCCAGTACCGAGTCTGCCCACACATCCAGCTGATCCGTCATGGCAGGAGGCATGGCAGAGAGCACACCACAACCAAACCATGGGATCCTAAATACAAAATAGGTATCACTAGAACACCAAAACAATAAGAACCACACCACACATACATAAATTCACTTGTATATTTTATCATACACAAGCACTAACTGATCAGAACATCTCATAAGCAATAGAATGTATGACAACATTTATAAAAACTTTGAGGGCTGTCATTTTCTGATCATCTTATATTTATCTGTTTAGATCAACTTATATTTATCAATGTGCATCAACAAGAAAAACTGACCACTTACTTAAGAAAATATATGACTGACTATATGACTATACTGACTATATATTAGTCAGTCCATCCATCCATCCATCCATCCATCCATCCATCAATAACTAAACACAGAAAAATGTAATGCGTTGGCTTTAAATAAATAAATAAATAAATAAAATAAGGAAATTATTTTCCAAATATGTTGCAAATATATTTATAAATGTATTTGCATGTTGTAAATAACCTGAACAACATACATCATTTCAGCATTCACAAATGCAAACACTTCCATAACACAGTTTGAGCTTTGGCATTCCACTAAACTGTACCAATCTGTTTTCACATCTTGTTATTTCCGATGTTTAACACTCTTCTATTTATGCAAACTCAAACTGCATTGTGGGTGCTGCAGTTAGGTACTGAAGAATGAAGGAAGTATGCAGCCTTTTAATATAAAAGTTACAGCACAAGTACAGTGCAGTTCATACAGTAATAAATGCAGAGCTCTAAAATATTAACCAGAATGCCTAAGACAACCTTAAGCTAAGAGCTGATGGCTAAATAAGAACCATTGAGTAATTGTAAAATTAATACTTAGAATAGTCAATTATTTGTTTAGTCCATATTCTTTTCCATAAATTATTTCCCAAAGATTCTGGCAGACTTACTGTATAACTAATAAAACATAAGATCCTGCAAAAAGAGACTTTCAATGTTTCTGTTGTGCTGTTATAAGAAGCATGTGCTGAACTGAACAATGAGTGATATCTGGAATATGAACAGTTGTACAGTCTGGAATATCACAGGAACAAAAACAACAGAGAAAAAAAGCTATACCAGGTAGCAATTTAAAAAAAAATTTTTTTTTAAAGTTAATTAACTAGTTAATGTTAGTTACTTAGCTGGGTAAACATTACATATACCAACCAGTCATATCTTTAAAGGTGAATTAAATAATTATCTCAAGCCCAAGGTTTACTGATACACATGGGGAATGCCTGTCGGATCCATTTCCACAGAAGGCTACTTTTCTGCTAAAGATATTGCAGGCTATGTTAGTAAGGTGTCAAAACATAGCTGCAGACCACTCAGCGGGCTCATGCATAAAACACGTACAGGTACAGCCGAAAGCACCTACAATGGGCATGTGAGCATCAGAACTGGATGAAAGAGGGTGACTTGGTCTGATGAATCATGTTTCGTTTACAACATGTGAATGGCTTAGTGCATGTTCATTGCTTACCTAGGGAAGAGATAGTACCAGGATGGTCTGCTGGAAAACCTTTTGTCCTGGCATCCTTTAGACCTTACAAATTATTATATGGCCCCACCATTCAAACTGATGTATATGAAATTATGTTGTTGTTTTTTAAATCACAGTTTAAAAGTGACAACTGAACATTTACTACTTAATGCCAACAGCAATAATGAGAATAGATGTCTACACAATTATACAGACTATTAACAGGAAATTAAATCATTATGTATTGTATTTTCTAATTAGCCAGGTATTGTCTTCAATGTTTACTTTGGTGGCTATTGTTATCATGCGAGTTTGTTTATACATTATGTTGCTCTATTTGAGATTTTATTGTAGATCTGTTACAGAATCAGACTGGATATTACTTATTATTATTAACTTTTGCTGAAACTATTCTGTGTCATTGCTAATAGATATTTAGCAATCTAAAAGAAGTGTAACTGGCACCATTCTTGAACTGACTGCATGCTTTGGTGGAGTATAAACGATTTCCAAAGTACATCTTACTGACCTAACAAAATGCAAATCACATTGCTTGTATGCCTCCACGCTCTTTATGCAGATTTATCAAAGGTTTCTGCCATGCACACCCTCTCTGTCTCCTTTCATGCTAAATTCTTTTACAAGCCTCAACTTGTACAAATGGAATTCTCAATTTTTCCTGAGCCATGTATTCTCACAAACTCTTATCAAAAGTCTGCTTTAATACAGCAAACCAGTTAAAGTGAGCATTAATCATAATCTAAAGGGATTATGGCCACGATGAATCTTAAGTTCATCCTGAATGGCAGTTCATCACTGGGCACTATGCGATGTGGACTATGGTCAACCAAATTATTTCCACCTAGAAACTTTTTTTTTTTTTTTTTTTTTTTGGAGGAACACTACATAGAGTTTACCATGCCCAGCACTGGGGACCCTGAGACAACAATGCTACTCACTGTGCCACTGTTAGACAGTTTGTGCTAGTAAATGAAATCAGTATTGTTGTTTGTATTGTCCTAACAAGAACTGTCATATATCGGAACCGAGCCATGATCAGAGTGCCTGCTTCACGTCTCAAATACTGGCGATGTAGGAACTCTTTTAATGTTCCAAACATCTGGAAAACTATGTGGCCTAGGACTGTATGGGGATGTGGCAATAACTCCCAGTCGAGTTCCTGTAACGTGGTCCGGTGGGCTGTATGAGGTTGTGCATTGTGCTGCAAAAACAATAAACCCAGGCAGTTTTTTTTCCTGAGAGCGTTCCATTCGATAAAGGTTAACTGGACTGACTGCAGTGGGCTCCAAGATATCTCAGCTAGGACTGTCATCAATGGACATACAGCCTTCTTTAAAACGTTCGCACCATTCAAATGTTTCACAGTGGCTAAGAGACTCATCTGGTTACTGTGCCTGAAGTCTTCTGATTTATGACTTCATATAGAAATTTAAGAATCACAAGTCTCCGTTTCACTTGAGCGCCCCTCTTGCATAGCCAGAACAATAGTGCACAAATAATCTAAATACATCATCTCTTTTATTGTGATAAATGTATACATTTATCTATTCCTTTTTTGCTTTGTGATCTCATCGCCAGCTGAAAGATGTTAACAACAAACCTCAAAAAGCCCTGGAATGGAGTGTCCCAACAATAAGTCATACTCACAGGGTTTTCAGTAATAATGTCATGAACAAATGAATCAGAATGAGTCAATAATATACTCTCACAATGATCAGCAATGAAGACTCCATTAAAGATTTACAATAAACTCAGCTGCATTTGAATTTAAACAACCTGTTACACATATTTCTTTCCTATAAGAAAGAAAGAATATTATGTAAGAATATTTGTTACATAACGTCTCAACGTCAATGTCTGAAAAATATTCATATTGAGGCAGCAGCCACAAATAATAAAACAGAAGCCATGGACATTTTACATGAATTATCATGAAAGGAATTTTGCATAGAAACAGGATGTGTGTGTGATATATATATATATATATATATAGCAGAATAGTGGCCAGGTCACTATGCGATACTGATGGAGGAAAACATTTCCTAACTCACTCCTCCAAAACCCAAAGTGGCTCAATAATATTTAGATCTGGTGACTGTGCAGGCCATGGGAGATGTTCAACTTCACTTTCATGTTCATCAAACCACTCCGTCACCAGTCTTGCTGTGTGTATTAGTGCATAATCATCCTTCAGGATACAATGTTTGAACCGTTGGGTGCACATGGTTCTCCAGAATGGTTCGGTAGTCCCTTGCAGTGCTGCGCCTATCTAGCACAAGTATTGGGCCTAGGGAATGCCATGATATTGCAGCCCAAACCATCACTGATCCACCCCCATGCATCACTCTGGGCATGCAACAGCCTGGGTGGTACGCTTCTTTGGGGCTTCTCCACACCGTAACTCTCTCGGATGTGAGAAAGACCGTGAAGGTGGACTCATCACCTATTTCACATTGTCCACAGCCCAGGATGTGAGGATTTTGCTGCTGGCACCATTGAAACCAACGTTTGGCATTGCCACAAGGGACCAAAAGGTTTGGCTATAGCAGCCCGGCCATGTACATTGACCCTGTGGAGCTCCCGACAAAAAGTTTTGGTAGGAACAGTGAACAGAGCTGAGGTGCACATTTAATTCTGCAGTGAGTTGGGCAGCTGTGGTTTTATGTTTTTTGGATACAATCTGGGTTAGCACCCCGACATCCCTTTCAGACAGCTTCTTCTTGCATCCACGGTTATTCCTGTTGGATGTGGTTTCTTGGTGGTATGCTGACATTACCCTGGATACCGTGGCTCTTGATATTGGCTCATAGACTTGCTGTCTTGGTCACAGATGCGCCAGCAAGACGTGCATCAACAATTTGTCCCCTTTTGAACTGTGCATTGCAATATTTTTAAGAAAAACTGTGCTATCACTCTGCTAATTAAACCTTCACACTCTGCTCTTACTGGTGGTATGTGCAATCAATGAAGATTGGCCACCAGGCTGGTCAAATCTGTGGTCAGCACAGTGAATTTTTTTTGCATATCCCCAATAGGAAGCTGCGGTCAGAGCACAGGGGCAGTAAGGTTCCAGCACCACGGAACACATAAGGTTAAGGGTTCTTGAGCTCAGAGGCTCAATTGTGGCAACTTGGCGATGCTGGAGCTCAAACCCCCAACTATCCGATCAGTACCTCAGTAACCCACAGCCTTACCCTTTTGAGCCACTGCTGCCCTAGTAGATTAAAACTGTCTAGGTCGGCAACCTGCAGCTCCAGAGACACATGTGGCTCTTTCATCCCTCTGCTGCAGATCATTGTGGCTTTGGAAAATAAATAGAGTATTTCATTTAAATAAATTTTAGTTCAATTTAATTCTAAATTTTAAGATTATGGTGATCTTGTAGCATTAAAATAAAATGGGTTTAATTTTTTGTCGCACAAAATATATGAGTCCAATGTTAGACACCAGCCGGCAGGTGATTTATTGAGCTATTGGCCCCCCAGTTTATATTCACACTGACTGCACACTTCAATACATGCGATAAAAGGATGAAGGCACACAAGCAGACAGCGTTTTTGGTTTGTGCAGGTGGATAATTTAAGTTTAAAATGCATGTTGCACGCATAAATAACATTTTGTTTTGTCCGTAGCAGCTCATTAATTCCACACCATAGTTTTTTATATATACACACACACACATACACACACATATATACACACACACACACACATATATATATATATACACACACACACATACACACACATATATATACACACACATATATATACACACACATATATATATACACACACATACACACACATATATATACACACACATATATATACACACACATATATATACACACACATATATATACACACACATACACACACATATATATACACACACGTGTTATCTTCTTTTTAGATGTCAAAAGGCTTTTGCGACTACCGGTGTTTTCTGTGGTAAACGGGTTAAAATGGCTCTTTGAGTATTTAAGATTGCCGATCAATGACCTAGTTATTTAACAATTTACTTAACAATAATCAAGAATATGTGTGATGCAAATAAGGTTACGTCAAGATAACCGATACCCGTTTTTGGAATTTTGAGTACCGTATTTCTTTTAAAATGTGTACACTACAGATAAAACCATCAACAACCAGAAATCTAAACAAGTATAATCACTTTTGCAGTTATTCAAAAATCAAATAAGGTCCCTAAAATGCCACATGCCAAAATTTGTTGTTGTTGAGTACTTGTTTTGGCAAAGTGAATTACTTTCTCGCTCACATTAAATACTGTGCCTGTTTGCTTCAGTTTAAAAATATTTTAGTAGGGTTTTTTTTTATTATTTACATAAACACAGTGCTCTCACATGACTATTAGAACTGCTCTATTCATGGGTCTGGTCAACCCTCTAACCTCTACCCTAGCTCCGACTGTGTACAGGCATTTTTGTGTGGGTGCGTTTATAAAAAGCCGTTCAGCTTTCTTTGTATTCCCTGACTGATGACATCACAGACACCACAGTCAGATCTAGTGTTAGATGCAGCTGCCCAAGTACAAGAGGCCACTGATCCCACTCACTCTCTATCTATATAAACAAAAATAGCATAATGTGCAATCTTTGATTGATGAAACAGGAGCATTGCTTGTTACGTAATGGTTATTCTGTAAACACCATGCAACCACTAATACTGAATATACAATAAATAGGAGAGGACTTTTAGGAAGCAGTTCATGTCTGTCAAATGTAGAATCGTACAGAAACCACCATACTCGCTCCAAATGAAGAAGTATGTATGTTTACTGGAACCTTTTAGAAACCCCTCCCCAACTAGTGGGGGTGATGGTAAGGGCCCAACCCAAAAGGTCAAAAGGGGTTGCTCAGATACCTGCAAGAGCATGCCTCTGCCTGTTTAACACTCATATGAGGCTGAAATAATTCATGTAAATGCTAGCATATACAATTGAGTTGTGGTGATGTGAGATTGCCAAGTGGCTGTGCTTTCTTAAAGTTCCTCTTTTCCCTCTGGGACCTCTAAAACAAAACCAACACTTAACATTTGCGCACAAGCCATATTTCACAATCTTTGTTAAACTTTGTGATAACGGACTGCAGTTCACAATCCTAGAATTCAAAGAACTGGCCCATAAGGACAAGGATGCGCTTTTGGCGCTTATATATGTTAGAGTTGCCACATACAACAGAGGAAACATGATGCTACGGTAATGTTCACAGACAGTATTGTATCGCAGTTAATGTATCTGACAAGGTAATATACTGGTTAAACAAGTTAGAGAAGAGATGAGGTCACATATATAAGTACAGAATATTTGTTACATATACTTTACAACATAGTAAAATTATTTTCTTCGCATATCTCACCCCTGGACCAGAGAGGGTGACATGAACTGCACAAATCACAAAAAACAGTGGCAGCTTGGCAGAGCTATGGCTAATACTTAATTTAAGAAGGATATGGAAAAACCCTATATGGTATTGGTTGATCCCATGTGTATGCGGGTGTGAAAAAAAGACTTGGAATTCAGGTTTTCTAACTGAGCCCTGAGCACACATTTAATTTAACATTAATGCCATCTAGATGCTGGGCAACCCAGTAAGGTCAAAGAAAAGTCATCCATTTTAGAGGGAGAGTGGGCCAAGGAATGGTCAATGGTGGAATGACCAAAAAAGAGGCAGGAAAGAAGCAGTAGAATGTTTAAGAGAGGATGAGGTAAAGGGAAAAATGACAGAACTTTGCAAATTGTGCTGAACGGTAAGTATCAAATATTATTTACACCTAGCAATTAAATAACCATTTTAATCAATTAGCCTGTAGGTAGTATCCTAGTATTTCCGTTATCCAAGGATCAATAAACACACTATTGTCACATTCTTATACTTAGTAGTAGTAGTAGTAGTAGTAGTAGTAGTCATTGTGTGTTAAAATATTTATCACGTTGCCATCCTGATTGAAGTTCATGTTAAAGTTGATCCCAAAAAAGGAAGCCGGTCATTAAAACTATTTTCAGCATTTCACAGTGCAGATGGAAAGTGACTTAGGCACGTGTGTGTGTGTTTTTTTTTTTTCTTTTTTTTTTCTGGACACTGGTCAAATTTTAACAAAACTGGGAAGAAATTCAGAAAATTCAATTCAATTATTATTTAATTATAGATAGCACATACATACATACATACATATTACTGCAACAATAGAAATCATTTAATATAATATTAAGTGTGAAGCTTCATAATACTGTAATTCATTATAATGAACTTAGTCCTTAGATTTAACTGCTAGTTACATTTAAGTGTGTCTATGTAAAAGCTGCTCATACAGCTAAAAGAGAGAGGTTTAAAACACTTCAGAAATGCTTCCAGCAAGTATTCTATAATAACCATCACGTTATTATACTTATAAACACACACACTGATCACAAAAACTAGATTATATTACTCTGAAGTTTGAATTGTGACCAATGCCAAATCATACTACAGCATGGATAAAGGCTGAAATACGTCTTCAACTTTAAGTAAAGCTTTTGGTGCTGAATAGGAAAATGATAAAACAACAAATCTTTACACTACATTTGACCAGCACAAACACATGAGCTGACACTGACAAGGGGAAAGTTTAGCTGCAGTGGAAAATTGATTTTTCCTTTCTCCTAAGAGCCTTTAGGACTATTACCCAGCGAGGTCCCAAGAGTAGCAGGGTAATGCACAGTAAAGTGGAAAGAGACTTGTCTCTTTGCTTTAGCACTTAATGCTTGGGAGGAAGAGTGGTTAATGTGGACACTTTCTTCACCCTATGTTGTATAATGTTAAGATTTTATCTTGAATTTGAAGTTTATCTGTCTCCGAGGCCTTAGGACAAACTTTTTTCAACAACAATAAGGCACCTTCATGTCAGTGGAAAATGCCATTTGTCCTGACACTCAGTAAGTGTACAAGTTGATATGTACTTTTTCAGCTTTTTAGTATTAGTTTCCTGGTTTATACAGAACACCGACCAAAACAACCGAGGGGGGGGGGGGGGGGGGAT
>JAAGKR010000452.1:6147-18770 GCA_011419295.1 Clarias macrocephalus | reverse complement strand
GGGGGGGCGGCCCCCCCCGATTAAAAAAAAAGATAATTAGCGGCAAACTGGTATTAGGTCAAATGAGGAAAACATGGACAACTTTACAGCTCTGTATGTGTGCTATATGCTTTACTTTTTAAACAAATAAGATGCACGCTATCCTTTGGTTTTGTTGTTAGCGGAAAGCTGACAATGCTGCTGTACGGCTAGTGGCTTTTTCTGCTGTTACACATCTTGAAAATCAACTCTGAACAGCATCATCTGGCTGTGTTAGACTTTAAGAAGTTTGTTTTACTACTATTTTAGTATGACATGCTTACATTTATTTTAAAAGTCCAGTTGTAGTCTGACGAACACAATTCATCAGTCTGTCACATCATCATGACATACAGACAAACCCAAGTCAAGAGGGGGCAGGAGTATTCTAGATGTTTGCATGTGCTGTAAGTTTCTCTTTTGGTTATAGTTTCTTTGTTTATTGTTCCTTCTTATTGTAAAGTTATGCACCTGACAGAGCACTTCAGGATTGCTCTTGGACTGAGGTCTTAGTCATTGAACAATCTTTTTACTTCTCAAGATCCATCAACCAACCAACAGGAATTTAAATTAGCATAAATTGGCAAAAGCTATTACAGCAACTAGAATACCGCAGGGAAGAGACAAGAGAGTTAGAGATACACCACACTAACTCCAGCACAATCAGATCACAAAGGATAATTGCATGAGAAGAAACAAGACTGGGAGAAAAAAAAAAAAAAAGTGACGCATCGTGGAACCACAAGCCCAGTCAAGCCTGTGTACAAAATCTGGAACACGGCCATGAAGGTGATGTAAGCATACAGTGTTTGGCTGTTGGGGTAAAGTGTGGTTTATTTTTATCCCTCTTTTGGGATAAAAAGTTCATTATCCACCAAAGAGATTTGATAGTGACTTAAATTTAAATATGTTTGCAGTTCTTAAAAGAATAATTAAAATGTAGAAAATTATAAATTCCCCTTCTGAACACTGTGTTCAAATAATAACTTTTCTGTAACAGACGGTGTGACCTCATCTTCTACATGAATAGTACTGTTATTAAGTGACCTTGGCTTGACTAGTGATTCTTTTTCCCGGTGAGCGTAAAGGTATTATGTAGACATTTTTCCATGAGTAACTCAAAGGCAAAAAAGAAACACCCCCTCTTATAAAGTCTAACAAATACAACTTAGATGAAAGAGCTTCCAATTATTTGTTAGTTTCCAAAGATCATTTAGCTTGTTTGGCAGAGCGAATGCCACAGTGTGAGTCAAGAAAAAAATTAGGCTCAATATAATTTAACAAAATATATTTTGAAACACTGGCAGATGGCATATGTCTATCTTTGACCTAGAAGACTGCCTGTTTCATATACTGTACTTTGTATTGTATTCACTCTGTCTTACTTACAGAAAACACAGCTCATTTCAGACACCTTCACTCACTGGCCCCTTAGCTGATCAATCACAGAGTTAATGCAAGCACTGCTTGACTCAATAGAGTATACAGTTGTGGAAAAGTAGTGACTCATAGTCGTACTCTCCAGTATCACCCAAAAGAGGATGAGATCCATTTTGCGTCTTGCTCCTTACACGGGTTCTTCCTCATGTTGTCTTGAGGAGTCTTTCCTTGCCACTATCAACACTGCTCATTGAGGCTTATTCTAAAAATATGTTTTACTTTGTGCAAATCCTTTTTAAAGGGGATAAAAAAAAAAAAAAAAGTTAATTGAATCAAATTTACTCAAACACTAGACCTGTGTCTGATTTCTGCACTATGCTGATGCCACAAAATTGGAGAATTGCATGAAACACATAATGAGGTTACTTATTTCACTGGGATTGACAACAGCAACAACAGAGACATTTGGACTCAAACTTATATTGTACCCTAAGATAGCAACAAATATCACTCCTTTCCTTTTATTCATTATATACTGTTGGATTGTGCCAAACAAAACAGCTTATTTTACCATTATTAAAAATTTTATATTTTTGAATAAAGAATTATAATACACAAATAAATGAGGATGACCTCAAAAAGTATACTTTTTTCATTTGAGGGTATTTACATACAAATCAGCTGAACAATGTATCAATTACAGCTTTTTTTAAGCACCTCCTCTCTTCTTTAAGTGACAATTGTTCAAATTAAATATAAGAAATTTTATTTTTATTGGTTACAAATACTTTGCCTAAAGTCTGTAACCCAAAGATATAACCTTCCGTACTGATGCTCTGTCAAACTATATGCAAGTAGGGTGAGGTGGGCAATTACGGTCTTACTTGCCCAACACTGTGCTGGGACACGCCAAGTATCATTGTTATTGTTCAAGTCAGGGTAATGAAATGGCTAATGAAATCGCAGGACCTTAAAATGTCCTGTGGTGTTTCTGAATTATTGTTTGGGTCACTGTCCATCTTCACTATGAAGTGCTGTTCAATTAAGTTTTTAATTATTTAGATAAATTGAGTAGGTAATAAAGCCCCATACACTTCAAAATACACCCTGCACCTTTTTTCAGTAGTCATATCATCAGTAAATACAAGGTAACCAGTCCCAACAACTATAAATGTCTACACCATAAGATGAGTTCATACCCTTGGACTTAAACAGGTGCTTCACTTTTCTATAGTCTTCTCTTGCCATCATTCTGGTACAAGCTGATATTTGTCTTATCTGTCCATAGGGTGTTGTTCCAAAATCAGCCAACTCTAATCTGTCATTTCTGCTTTTTGAAGCATGCTAGTGTTTTACATCTTATGGTAAGCGTTCTATATTTACCTTGGTGTAGTCTTCTCTTGATTGTTCACACAGATACACTTACCCCCTGGAGGGTGTTCTTAAAGGCCAGATTGTTGATTTGGGCACACTTAATGTACACATTAATCTTCTTCTCAACACTATATCTGACGGAATGTTTCCTTTGATTTTTTTAAGCTTGGTTTGCAGCTCTGTTGACTTCATATTAAAAAGTTAACACCAACGGATTACCAATCAAATACAAATGTCATATTTGAAATCACATCCTGATTTGGAATTATTTGATTATTCATAAGTGAAAATTAAAGAGAACCACACACACCTGGCCATGCAATACTGGTGCACCCAACTGTCCTACTAATTTTGGTCCCTCAAAAAGAAGGAGACCACAAATAATACACAACATTGTACTTCATATAGCAATCGGGTTTCTGTTATAGTGTGCTAGACAACTACTGTATCACTGTGTGTGCCTAAGGTATCAAATACATAGGGTTTTCCCCACTGACAAGCTACAGTGGATAAAACTGTATTTGAATACAAATCACATAAAGACACATTAAATCACACTGTATCACAAGAATCTACATGAAAGGGCACATTAAAGGGTAAAAACATCCTATTCACCCTCTGGTGTAAGGCCTACATGAATAGCTCAGTGTTGACAGTTTCTGTTCCACACATTATTCCTTTTTGAAATAATTGAAAACGTGTTTGTACTAATGAAAAACATAGTCTCCTTCAGGCAAGAGCTTTAAAAGACATTTGCATACAGAAGTCCAGGGGCACAGAAAAGTTTATCATTAGTCAATACCACAGCAACATAACACTTAATGAAGGTTTAATCTTTACTTGTAAATGTTTAATGCCGAAATGGTCTGTGATTTTACTAAATACTGAAAAGGCATAGAGCTGAAATATTTACCTAATTTTATACCATGGAAAATGTGACAGCCATTGAGTTGGTAGGCTTGGAGAACATGATGAATAAAAAAAAATACATTAGAAGTAGTCTTACATAAAGAGTGGAACAGCAGATTATTTCTCAGCCAACGGTAACAAGAAGGAACTGTGTTGTTTCACAAGACTAGCTGTCGTATTTGAGCAATCCTCACTAACAAACAATGTTTTGGCAAAAAAAAAAAGTCCACCAGCTGTAAATCAACAAAATGTCAACCCCAAACTAATCACAATACTGCATCGGCATTTTCACCGGCAACTGAGAAACAGTAAAAAAAAAAAAAACAGCCAGGCGGTTACCTTCTGATCTCGGTACGTAATGTCGGAAGCGTGAATCCACTTCTAAGCTACACGGAAATAGTTTTCGCGTCGAGTACACTCCAAAGATCTGAGCGGAGAAAAGACTTAGGCCTCTCAGCCTCACAGCTGACGCTGTCTTTCCGTCCGAAAAAGTTCTACCATGGCTGCAAGGTCCGAAGGCTTCCTGGTTTGTCAGTAAGAAAAGAACTTGCTCTCCATTTTTTTCTTTCGTTTCAACACACACTGACCAAGGCCCTCCCTTCGCACTTTCATAACAGAGCTAAACCGGTTGTCCTCTTTACATAGCTCACGCATAGTCGCTGTGCAGTGATTTCAACCGGAAACGCAAAGTTCTGAAACGCCCCCTGAAATTAGAGCCACGTCCCTGTCCGGCCTCCCTGAGTCTGAGGCGTGTCCCAGGAAGTTCACGAGTGACTCCGCAGTCTCACCAATTTCTTTAAAAAAATGTAAAAATTACTTTCACTGTGATATTATACTGCGATGATTTTGTCAATGATATTTCTTAGAAGAAAAAACAAGTCAGGATTTTTTTATTTAAAGTTTTTTTTTTTTCCTGAATCACCAAACCAACCAAAAAGAAAACCAATCTTTTGTCACGTTTTTGACTACAGAAAGGAGCAGGATAAATATTTTATAATAAATTGCTAACTTATTCATGAATGTAAATTTAATAACACTATACACATGTACATTTAGGCATTTGGCAGATGCTCTTATCCAGAGCGACTTACAAAAAGTGCTTTAAAGTTTCCGTCACTGGATGGATACTTACACTGGGTCCAAGTAATGAAGAAACAGATGCGTCTTGAGTCATCATTAAAGTTTGTCAAAGACTCTACACTCCAACGGACATCTAGAGGAAGTTCATTCCACCACCTACGTGCCAGAACAGAAAAGAGTCTGGATGAATGTCTTCCTCGATCCCTGAGAGATGGTGGGACGAGGCGAGCAGTGCTGGAGGATCGGAGGGAACGTGGTGCGGTGTGTGGTGTGATTAGAGCTGAGAGGTAAGTGGGTGCTGGGCCATTTTTAGTTTGTAGGCGAGCATCAGGGTTTTTGAATTTGATGCAGCCAGCTACAGGAAGCCAGTGCAGGGAGTGGAAAAGTGAGGTGGTGTGAGAGAACTTGGGAAGGTTGAAAACGAGACGTGCAGCTGCATTTTGTATCAGATGCAGAGGGTGAATGGTGGACAGAGCAGACCTGCCAGGAGTGAGTTGCAGTAGTCCAGTCTTGAAATACAGTAACAATTCCTATTGTGTTATAAATTTTTTTTATCTTCTGTTTTTTGTTATCTACCTTTTTAATCCTTCCTGGCTATGTTGTTTGGAGTGTGTTATTGTTTTTTTAGCAAAATAAATAAATGAGACTAAGAAAAAAAAAAGCTTTTAACACAATCAGAAATGTGACTTTTTGATTTTCTGAGTATTGTTGCACATGTAGCCTAATCTGTATACAGCATTTTTGGCACCTGTCAAAAGAATAGACAAAAATATAGGCTGCTGATCTTTTATGAAGGTCACAGTTGACCTGGACACAGTGGCCCAGAACACTGGGATCCATCAAAGTAGGCAGAAATACACATTGAATACAATGCCAATCCATCATCCACCATAGAAATGCTCCCATGTATGGCTCCATTGAACTCTGAGCTGATCCTTATCTATACTCTCAGATGTAAGCATCCAAGGCTCCCGGAGCCACTGGAAGGCATCAAGGGGAAGACAGGGTTAAACTGGCATCAGCCAGCAGTTAATGTTGAAAGACAAGGTGTGCATTTGATTGGGGAAATTCTAGGAATGGCATTCCTGAAATGAGCCAGAAGTTACTGTAGTAAGGCTTTCACCATTTTGGTCACACCTACTAATGCTTCTGTGTTCTGGTAATTGTCTGTCACCATGTATGTAAACTGTTAATTTAGTCAATGAACTGAAAAATGCATAACTTTTTTTTTTTTAATCAATGTTGTAGCTTTATGTGCCACCACTGTAAACTTACTGCAAATTATAAGGATGCACTTACACTGAATTGAGTTCATCATAATATCTGCTTTATTTCCATAGTTAATATACATGGGATAAAATTCTGGAGAAAGTTTTTAAATGTACCTTTTTGTCAAATTCAGCAAATACCTCTTCACGGTCCTAATGTCGACTGGGGTTTGGGGGCTTCTACCACCGCCCCTTCCTTGGAAAGAAGCGCAGTGTTGTTGTGTTTGTGCACAGGACAGGAGATGGGGGTACACAGTATATTATTATAGCTTTATGTATTTACCGAGGCAGACAAGAGAGAGCATATTTTGTTGTATTTATTATTTAATGAGGGCTGAGTGGAAGTAAATTTCCATTCAAAGATAATAACTGTTGTCTGACGTAAGAGGAAATTCAGATGATATAAGTGATACAAATGATATAAAAAGTATATAAATGATGTATGTAACAAAAAAAGAGGATATATGATTTGTTTTTCAAATGTTTGTGATAGCTAATCCCAACTGATTAGCTAACATTTAGTTAATGTGTGTGCCAGGCTGTGTTAAACGAATTAACCACAGACATTAAACTTACATTCTAGTTTACCAAGACATGCTGTTGTTGTAAAGTTAGAGCAGGAAAGTTGCAAGTATTGTTGTTTGGAATTGGTATGCTGGCTTAGGGAAACAACAGTATAAGTGAATAATTATTGAATCATAGAATTTTTTGGCTATCCAAATAAAGTTTCAAAACTTTATCCTAACTTGAGGTGTGTATTTTTTTGGAACTGTGTCAATGAATTATAGGTGCGGTGCTGAACAGAGGGGTGTATTAATTTGGCTTTTATTTATCAACTTTCTCCTGATTAATTACTGTTAATTACTAATTTCTTTAATTAAGTTTGTGATTGTTTTGTGAAAGTTATTTTATGTTTCAGTGTTTTAAAGATAAGCTTATTATAAAGTTAAAACTAAGCTTGTATTGTTTTTGGAAACAAATCATGTGACCTATCAGAATGAGGCCTTGGTTTATGTCACTACTTCATTTCCTAAGTATAAGCATGTGACAGTTCTAATAATTTGTCAACAATTCCAAATTTATTAATAATTTGGCTGATGAGTACACGGAATATTGATAGTGTTTAATAATAATAAAAAGGAAGTATTTGAAGTTTTAGTATTAGACTATTTTGTTATTAGGAATGAGTATTATGTTAATTAGTTTGCTTTATTTTTTATTTTGTCAACTGACTTGGATCTATCATGTTTAGGTTGAGCCATGATCAAGTCAAGTAAGGTCAGAAACACGCACTTACATTAGTAAACTTATTATTAAAATTATTGATTTAAATAAATACCTTTTTTTTTATAATTTATTAATGTATTCAAAAAAGAAGAAATTAACAACAGAATAAAGTTAAAGACAAACAAAGAAACAAACAATAAATAAATACTAAAAACAAGCAACTAATACATAGACTAACAAATAGGTTGAACAAATGCACAATCAAATCAGTAACTAAATTGGTTTATAAAGTAATAAGGTTTAGAATGTAATGACAAGAATGTCACTTGTCAGAAAAATGTAGGTTATTGTGACTAGCATAATTGCACATGTTATCTTGGCACGAAGATTGTACTGATATGATGAATGAATATATTTATTCCAAGAAATTGGAAAATAAATTAAAATATACAAGAATAAATGTGTGAGGGAAAAAATGGGAAAGGAAGACAAACAAAATTAATAAGGTGATGACTATTTTATTATTAGACAATTTTGGCTGATCTCACCAACATGTGTGTATTAACAATTTTGTGATAAAAAGATGCACATTTTGTGTGCACTTACAAAGCTGCAGCAGAGACTATGTAGGTGAAAAAGCTTACAGCACCTGGTATTCCCAGGCGGTCTCCCACGCAAGTACTAACCAGGCCCGACCCTGCTTAGCTTCCGAGATCAGACATGGTATGGCTGTAAGTGAGAGACGAGCGACAGGTCATTTATAGTGAACATCGCAGATGTACAATTTACTTAAATTAAGCCGCTGATTCATTGGAAATGAATACCATATAATATTGTCACACCAAACAAAATTTTGTGGAATTATAGTTTAAAAAATTAAGGGGTTTATCTTTGTTGCAGGCAGACATGTAGGTGGGCTTTAACCTGAAAAAATAATACCACTGAAAAAAGCTAATCAGCTTATTTTAGCTTTACCCTTTTACCTATTTCTACAAACTCTTTTCCGTAAACGACTTGCGTGAACATTTCTGCTAATGTTCACGGGAACCTTATACGTGTTCAGGTAAAATACGCTTTATAGATAATATAAGCCTTAATAAGAAAATATAATAAATTATTTAAAAAACAGCAAAAATATAACACTAGACCTCAATTTGCTGCAAGACGGATGGAATTGAAGAGTCTATTTAATTACTACTGTTTACGTCGGTGGGATGTTTTTGTATTAATTGAAATTAAAAGACCAAGATAAAAATCACTGAAAAATCACACACTGTTAAGCCTCCCTCACCATATAGGCTTTCATGACTGGTGGGTCTTTTTTTATCAACAATTGTAATATGTTATTCGTTTTATATGAAACTGTATAATTCTGCTTTTTATGTCATGACGTTTTTTTTAAGCAGTATGTAACTTTTAACAGTATGTGTGTACTTCTGTGCTCTTGATCAGCCATCACCATCAGATCAACTTTGCCTTCTCTTCTCTCCACCAACCTCCTAGCCACTGTGTCAACAGTGAGGCTATAACTGCTGATATAACTGCTGATACCCCAGCACCAGCAGCCATCACACCAGCAGAACCTGAGCAACAGCTTGAAGATCTTTTGGTGAAAGTTTATGCAGAGTCATCTGTATTGTTTTCTTGCTTGTGGTATTGATGTTTTTAATTTTATTGTTTGGGTTATATTTACCAGGCTATGGAGAGCACTTTGTCCCAGGGATGGACCACGTGGAGCTTCACAGAGTACTTGGTGGGGCTGAGGACTAAAACTAGTTTAATACTCAGCAAGGTCAGCCCCATCATAGCCCTCTACCTAGAACCTTCATAATTTGTTTCTATTAGAAATATCTATACAAACAGGAATCAAGCAGAGTTAGGCTTGAAAAGACAGAAAATGTTTATCTTAAAAGTAAATCGACAGATTAATATTCGGGGTCAGGGGCAGCTTAGTGGTTACGGTTCGATTAGTTTCAAACACCATGACCACCAAGTTGCCACTGTTGGGCCCTTGAGCAAGGCCCTCAATCCCCAATCTGCCAAATCTGTAATGTATGCAATCTCTAAATGTATTTCATTTGTGATGAATTTACCTTGGTTTAATCAGGTCACAGTCATGTAGAAAAGGCAACTAGATTGTTGCGCTGCTTTTCATGTTTAAAATACTTATTATTCATTATTATATTAGTTAACTTGACCAATAGTGTCACTTACAATATGAAACATTTAACAACAAAACTCTAATACTTTTACAATAACCTAACCTTATATGTTTTTATGTTTGATTAATTACCCAGGATTTTAAAATTTTGTGACTCTTGTAAAAGGTTTTGGTAAAAAAAAAAAAAAAAAAAAAAGATATATCAAGATTGGACATCGAACCCTGGACCTTTGGATTCACAGCCTCCTCCTGCCATAATTTTCCAAGAAAATCTTATAATAACAATTAATTTAACAGTCTACAAAAAGAGGGAAACAGCAAAGACAGTAATAACTCTCATTTGACTTTATTTCGCCCTTCTCTTTTCATCTTATTCCCCTCTCTTGCAGACTATTGTTTCCCAGCTTTTTGTGGAAGTCCTTCTTGAAAGACTCGTCTAGGAAATGTGAATGCAGACAGAGAGAGAGAGAGAATCTGATCGGTCTCACATTACAGCTCGAGTGGGCATTGAACATGAAAGAAGAAGAGGGCGCGGACTCTTGTGGTGGCTATTAATATATTTTTATTTTCCAGTTCTCTATTTTCACAATACTTTTTCCAGAAAAATTATTGTGGAAATAGACTGTTAGTAATCGGCCTTCCTTGTTTTCAGCAATTTGGTCTAGTGTTAAGTTTTATTACAATTAATTGATATATACACTACTCACAATAAGTTAGGGATACTGTTATTTACATGAGTGCTTTTCTTTTTTGCTCTGAATTTTAATGAAATAAGTAAAAGTTCCCTTTGATATTACTAATAATGTATGAGAAGAAACACCATTTTCATTAGTTTAATATTTATTACCCCAAAAATTTAGACAATAACAAGGATAGCCCCAAATAATAAAAATTGACAATGTTAGTAGTGAGTGTTTCCACCATTTGCCGCAATGACAGCTTGACAGCGAAGTCATGCTCCTCACTAGCGTCACAATGTAGTTCTGAGGCAATGCGTTCCACTCCTCCACAAGTGCTAGTTCTGCCAGGTCACGTGGGGGTGGGTACGATCATCCAGTCTCTGCTTCAACTGGTCCCAGACGTGCTCTATGGGGTTCAGGTCAGGGGACATTGATGACCATGCCATATGAGGCACTCCAGCTTCCTGAAGTCGAGCTGTGACATTCTGCCACGATGTGGTGGAGCATTATCATACATGAACAGAAAGTTGGGGGTGTGCTGGAGGAATTGGGGGAAGATGATGGGTTCTATGATGTCTCTGAGGTAAGGATGTGCAGTGACTGAGCCGTCTACAACAAACAAATCTGTTTTGCGCTGACTGGTGATGCCTGTCCAGACGGTTGCACCTCCTCCACCAAAGCAAACCCTGGGGACCATGTTGACCTCAGCGTATCGCTCACCTCGCCTTCTCCAGCAACGGTGACCCGACACTCATCAGTGAACAGGATGGTAGACCACTGCTGCATTGTCCAGGTCACATGGTCTTGTGCCCACTGCAAACGTTCACGGCGGTGTCTTGTTGTCAGTGGAGTCTCCTGCAACAGTTGTCTGGGAATGAAGCCAAAGCGGTGGAATCGGTTGTGAATGGTTTGTCTGGAAATGGTTTGTCCCCTCACATCTTGTAAACGGGACTGCAGCTGTGTGGCAGTTGCATAATGATGTCTGAGTGCATAGGTACTGGTCATTGGTGTGGTCGGTCACTCGTGGGCTCCACTCCTGGGTCTGTCATGAACTCTGCCAGTAGTTCTGTGTCTTGATGATCTGCTGATGACACTTTGAGACACACCAAGTTCATGAGCAATAACTGACTCCCTGCCACCGACCCGAAGGCGCGCCATGGCCAGGTGGCACTGCTCGTCCGTTAAGTGACGTCGTGTGTTCATGGCTGTTTGAATGATGAACTTGGAATGACTTACTGACAATACCAGCTTTTGATACCCACAGAATGTTGAAATTGATGCCAAAAGGGTTGTCTTTTGGAATAGACTCCAATATAAGGCACACCTGTACACATTGAGACCATTACATGGAAAACACAAAATGAGGTGTGTCTATCATCCCGATACAATTGCCTCACAAAAATGTCTGAAGTGAAAGAAACACTGTATGTATTTCACCCACTGAGTCTCACACAATATCCTAGTGTGTGTGTGTGTGTGTGTGTGTGTGTGTATGTATGTATGTATGTATATATATACACACTCACCTAAAGGATTATTAGGAACACCATACTAATACGGTGTTTGACCCCCTTTCGCCTTCAGAACTGCCTTAATTCTACGTGGCATTGATTCAACAAGGTCCTGAAAGCATTCTTTAGAAACGTTGTCCCATATTGATAGGATAGCATCTTGCAGTTGATGGAGATTTGTGGGATGCACATCCAGGGCACAAAGCTCCCATTCCACCACATCCCAAAGATGCTTTATTGGGTTGAGATCTGGTGACTGTGGGGGCAATTTTAGTACAGTGAACTCATTGTCATGTTCAAGAAACCAATTTGAAATGATTCTAGCTTTGTGACATGTTGCATTATCCTGCTGGAAGTAGCCATCAGAGGATGGGTACATGGTGGTCATAAAGGGATGGACATGGTCAGAAACAATGTTCAGGTAGGCTGTGGCATTTAAACGATGCCCAATTGGCACCAAGGGGTCTAAAGTGTGCCAAGAAAAGATCCCCCACACCATTACACCACCACCAGCAGCCTGCACAGTGGTAACAAGGTATGATGGATCCATGTTCTCATTCTGTTTACGTCAAATTCTGACTCTACCATTTGAACGTCTCAACAGAAATCGAGCCTCATCGGACCAGGCAACATTTTTACAGTCTTCAACTGTCCAATTTTGGTGAGCTCGTGCAAATTGTAGCCTCTTTTTCCTATTTGTAGTGGAGATGAGTGGTACCCGGTGGGGTCTTCTGCTGTTGTAGCTCATCCGCCTCAAGGTTGTGCGTGTTGTGGCTTCACAAATGCTTTGCTGCATACCTCGGTTGTAATGAGTGGTTATTTCAATCAAAGTTGCTCTTCCATCAGCTTGAATCAGTCGGCCCATTCTCCTCTGACCTCTAGCATCAACAAGGCATTTTCGCCCACAGGACTGCCGCATACTGGATGTTTTTCCCTTTTCACACCATTCTTTGTAAACTCTAGAAATGGTTGTGCGTGAAAATCCCAGTAACTGAGCAGATTGTGAAATAGTCAG
>JAAGKR010000451.1:118020-202546 GCA_011419295.1 Clarias macrocephalus | reverse complement strand
TTCTTCTTCTTCTTATTATTATTATTACATATCTGGAATAATGATGAGTCATGATTGTTCTTCCCATTACATACTGTAACACCTCTAAATATGCCTGAAAGTGATCAAATGGAATATTTTTTAATTAAGGCAACATCACTGCACCAGTTACACACTCGTTGCTCCAAAGATGACTGTCTAATTGGAAAAGCATATCCTATATGCAGCAAATGGTCTGATACCTAATGATTCTCATTTATCATTACTCTCAGAACGATTCAATCTGCCTCTCAGAATTATTACCATTTCACCAGCCATGACACGGTTCATTCTGATATTTTTCAAAATGAAGATGTACAAAGCTATAATTGCCTAGAAACTCTAAGCCAAAGCCTGTTCATTTGTTTGTGTGTTTTAACTTGATGGATAACAATTATACTTTAGCACTGTTCTGCACAGCCATATGGCAGATGTTCAGGCTTAAACTAGGACAGATGCTGGGGTTAGAGAGAAGTTATATCAGGAAGAGTTCTTCATTACTTGAGATTCCCGCAGACTGAACATAATGGCTCAGCAAGCATGATAAGTTTCAGCTAAGGAAGTTATGACTGTTCAGATTTTAGATTCTGAAAGGGGGTTGGGAAGTTCAGGAATGTTCCAGTTACACTGGCTTATTATTATTATTATTATTATTATTATTATTATTATTATTATTATTATTATTATTATGTCTACAACATGCTCATACTAAACATCTTTAAATACACTCCACTGTTTGCCTTTACATTTCGACAGCTATATACTGTAATAATTAATAACAAAGTTTCATGTTCATCTTATGTTCTTCCTTGTCACAGTCATATCTGGTTTACATAGAGATGATGGTGACAATATATATTGTTCAAACACATACTGTAATATTACATTGTAAACTGTTTAAATGGATTACTAGCTACAAAAAATGGACTGGTGTACTGGTTCTTTACTTAATTATCACAAAAGCTACAGTATCTAGGCTGCATTTGTGACTCCTCATTCCGGACATCATGTGCACTGAATTTGGTGGATATTTCTAAATTCCTGGTAGTTTTTGTTATGGTTCTCATTAATTAGATTTGTTAAAATTAGGAAGTCCTTTACAAAGTCCAGCAAAAGATCAACTGTGCTGCACATATCAAACATTTTACATCCCTTAAGTGGACTTTGGTTGTCTTACTTGAGGAAAAATTAAACACTCTCTGGTAAAACCTACAAAAGAGAATCGGTTAAAATTTGTGTTTTAGATAAATATTACATGTTGCATCAAATTAGGTATTATGTCACATTTTGAATAAGTAGGGTTATAAACTCCATTTTAAAACCGGGTTTATTAAGGTACTGTATGATGTCCAGTTGCTGACATATGGTCAGTGGGAATTTGTTTATGAAGAAAAGTGCAAAATCCTAATTTTTAAATGAGGACTTTGTGATGTATTGAGAAAAAGGGAACCCCCAGCGTCATTTTGACTCAGGATTTCCCTGCTTCCTATAAACATAACATCACCAGCAGTGTAGTTCTTTAGGAAAAAAAAAAGGCTTTTCTATCACTACTAGAGTAACCAGCTTGGAAAGTGTTTATAACAATGAACACTTTAAAAATGCTTAGGATTAAAACGTTTCCACTTTTCAGTTCATCAACTGGTTTTTGATTAAATTCATTGTTTTTTTTTTTATCCATTTCACTGGCTACACATATACGGGGCAAAACTAACCTTTGAAACTAAATACCTTACTTGATGTAACGGGTCACAAATAATTAGTATTTGCACACAACGCTTTGTTTTTAATGGCTCTTTTTTTATTATTTCTAAATTGGATGCATTATACATGAAGTCATAAAACTAAGCCATGCACTTTGATTTTAATTATTCATAGAATTATAAATCTGCTCCTGTTTCAGGCTTTGCAAATCAGATTGTAACATGTGATGCAAGAATAGCTGATAATCTGAGGGGTCGAAATGAAGGCAGGCAAAATAAAACAGGAATAATTGAGCAATAATTCATAATCATCCTGCCTCGGGTCTGTGTGCGTGGAGTTTGCACGTTCTCCCCATGCTTGCTGGGATTCCTCCAGGCACTGGTTTTCTCCCACAGTCCAATGATTAGGATAATTGGCGCTCCCAAATTGCTTGTAGTATTTGTGTGTGTGTGTGTGTGTGTGTGTGTGTGTGTGTGTGTGTGTGTGTGTGTGTGTGTGTGTGTGTGTGTGTACCATGTGATGGACTGGCACCCTGTCCAGGTTGTACTTGAGCCAGAAGTCTCATGTAACAGGATGTAACAGGATAAGTGGTATGTGAGATAAATGAATGAATGAAACTAGGAAACTGCAAGCGTTTAAACTGGGTGAATACGAAACACAGCCATGATAAAAATTAAAAGAAGGACCATGACGCGGAACAGGTGAACACATCCAGGCAATAAAGCTTCAATCTCAGGAACCCAAAACAGACACAAGAACAGGATGTTTGGTAATTCATGCAATTTAGATTCAATGTTATGTTGATTAGTTTGCAGCAATACTTTTGCAGCTGCTATGTTAGAATCAAGTCTTGCTTAATCACTCGGTGAGCCTGCCAAAGTCAACGCATGGAAGCCATGGGCTTATTTAATTATTTCAGAAAGTGAAATGAAATACAATCGAAACACACGGAATCTCTCTGTCTTTTTGTAACCGTAGCCTCTGGGAAGTCAGGATTTTCTGAGAGCTAGAGCTTGGCCACCCTAACACATGCAGCACACACACTGGAGACCAGACAGCTAAAAGAATAATCTTCGGGCAAGAGCTTCGGCGTTTAGACACTGACGTTCATCACTTTTTAGTACAGTATGTTCCCTTTCACATTCATCAATGTCAAAAAGTTTCTGGAGCTTGTTTCTGGAGACTCCTCCTTCTCCAGCACTTTCTCTCAGTAAAAAGCTATGAGTCATAACCATGCCGTTTCCGGGCAAGGTAAAGTGCTCTTAAAGGGCCTGAATATTAGTGGAATATTGGAGTTCACAGCAGGTAGTAGACAGTAGCAGTATTCCTGCAGTGAGCTGTTTAGATATTCTGCCACTTAGGAGCCTCAGGTTCCTTCTATCAATGTGTATACACACACACACACACACACACACACACACACACACACACACACACACACACACACACACACACACACACACACACACACACACACACACACACACAATTTTAATCTCTTTACCAGGTGATGATGAATTATTTATCGCTGTAATCTGGAGGAGAGAATATGAGTGCATATGAAAGACAGAGACAAGATTTGGTCTTTCTGCAGATGGATGTGACTGAGCAACACATTAAATCATGATCACTGCGCAACTGCTACACAGTCTAACAGTCCCCGTGTACAGCAGAAGTTATTATTAACTATTTCCGAATAACCGAATAAATAAATTCCAAATTTAATTTCTTTTATATCACATTCTATCACATTCTAAAAAATGCTTTTTCATTTTTTTCATAATTTGTTGTTACACATACTCTTATGGAACATCTCTGAAACAAGTTAGTGTTCTCACATGCATTACAGCGATGGCGGATATGTTATAGCTGTTAGAATGAGCAGAGTAACATAAGCCTGTGAATTGATTAGATTTACATTAGTTACACAAAATGAATCCAATCAGATTTAAGATTTCAAATGCCATGTGGTACCATATAATTGTTAGCGTCTAACAAAAACTACTGACTGAGTTTAGATACTATATACTCATTGACGCACTCACTCGCTCATGGTCTGTACCGCTTTATCCTTTGTACATTGTTACAGAGGGGCTGGAGCCTATCCCAGGAGACAGGATGCCAATCCATTGCAGGGTACACACCCACACATACACACCCACACAAAACAGCCAATTTGGGAATGTCAATTAGCCCAATCTGCATGTCTTTGGACTGGTGGGAGGTAAGCGGAGTACCTGGAGAAAACCCACCAAGCATATGGAGAACCTGCAAACTCAATGCATACAGACCCAAGGCGGGAATTGGACAAGGACCCTAAAGGTTTAAGCCAACAGTGCTAAGCACTAAGCCATCGTACCACCAGTCTAGAAATACATTAATCTGTAATGATTTAACTGTAAAAGATCCAGATGCAAAAGACACCAGTTAAAGTTTGCAAAGGTTTTATTGTAATAAGTCGTATAAAGATGGTGCAGGAGCATTTAAGCAAGTGAGGGATAAGTAGCTGATGTTTTGTTGCAGGCAAATTGTTCCTGGATAAGAGGTTTGAGGCTGAAGCCCCAGGCAGTGTAAACAGGTGAGCCTGGGAAAACTGATGATGCTGTTGGAAGGCTGTAGCAGTCCACAGTGATCCGGTGCTGGGGCTGAATACAGGAACATAGATAGGTGACTATAAGTAAAAAGATAGAAACACAATCTCAATGCACAGGACAAAACCATAGTCAGAGATCAGGTAAACAACTATAGAGACAGAGTCCAAACTTAACTGGACAAAAATTTTTACTGAGTGGAGAGTTACTGACGAGGCTGAGAACAGGGCTAAAACAGGCAGAGCTAAAATCACAAATTTAAAAAAAAAAAAAAAAGTGTTCTTGTTTAAAAACAAAACACACACACACACACACACACACACACACACACACACACACACACACACACACACACACACACACACACACACACACACAAAAAAAAACAACATAAAATTAAATCAGTTTTAATATATGCAAACAGGCAAATCGAGTTCAAAAGCTACACCTCTTACATTACTATGCAATAAATTTAAATAAATATGACTTATTTTTAGTAATAAAAAATGAACCTATTAATTTTTTTTCAATGTGGGACAATCATATTAAATTAAAAACAATTTTCTCGCAATTTTTTTTCTCATTACAGTTATATCACAGTCACATGTTTCTGTAAATACTCATTTCTTACAGTAACTCCTGAGTAATAATTCTGGGAATTCTGATGGCTTTCATATATGTGGAAATACTAAAACTCTGATGGCTTCTTGCCATTCATTACAACTGTAGAAGGAGTTAAAACAAGTCTCTTTGTAGTGACTGATATGCAAAACAAATCCTGAGCGTCGAGTAACACAACATGACCAAGTGTTAATGTGGTCCATGTGGCACAAGGCCACTGTTATTACATCACTAGGACCGGTTGAGTCAATCGGCAGCATGTGTCACATCCAAATATTGAATCTGAAGCCCAGTGGCCTCCACACTTTAAAGTGCCTTTGGACGCTGAAGTGCGCAAACCCAATCAAATACTAATGATTATTTTATTGACAAGCCTGTGGCTGGCGCTTCTTCCCTGCTATTACAAACGCAGCTTCTCTGCAGCCTCAGCTAGAGGAAGAGACTCATAAATCACAGCATTCTCTGCATTAGTCAGCGAATACAACTAAAGTGTTTTTCATTAATTTATGTAAGATTCATGAGAATGCGCATAACTCATTTTTGGAGACAAATTCCAAAAATCAAATTCATGCTGTATGCGTCTTGCAGGAAACAGAAAATTGAAAACGCATCTGATTTGGTACACAAGACGCTTGAACTACTTCACTCTGCCATATTACATTTTAGAGCAGTCATGGAAATGCTTCACCTGAATCTTGTGTCGTAAGACTGGTGTAGTCATATAAATACCATATGCAGGTTATATTGAGTGATATGGGATTGTCCACAAGTTCATGTGATGTCAGGACAGTTCAACATATTTTGACAAATGAGACACTTCATTTAAACTGTATAAGATATTAGATCAAGACTAAAGTAGATTTTAAGTCAGTGCTCTATTTGTGTTCATTAAAAATAATAGTAATGATAATAAACATTCTGGTCAATCATCTGGTCAATCAACAACCAAGTAATTCAATAAGTATGAGAAGTAATAACAAATGCCCAAATTAACATCATCATTTCCTCCTCATCCTCCTCCTCCTCCTCCTACTACTACTACTTGTTGCTGCTGTTTATATAAATTTTCATTCTAAATTCAAAATCCCCAAATGCTCCTACTGTACAGAGAAAACATAACAATGCCAGAACCATTAAATTATAAGATACATTAACAAGTTAATGTACAGTAACTGTAATGAATTGACTGCAAATGACTATGAATACTAAAAAGATATAAGACTTAAGAGCTAAGAATAGACCTACCACAGCTGGCACACTGCTTAGGATGGGCTATAATGCTTCAGTGGCTCAGCAAGATACAATATGCTGAAGGCCAAATCCGTGCAGAGCTTTAGATGTCAAACACAACACCTAACTTTCTAGTCAGCCAGTATAACTTGAACAAAACTGCTCTTTTGCCATCTTTTATTACACTTAATGATCACTCATGCACAACTGTGGTGATGACCTAATGCAAGAAGGATTTCCGGCTATACCATCTACATACACTGATAAGAGTTTAAACAGAGCTTTTTTTCTTTATATCTGTAAAAAGTGCATCTGGTCCACTGCACTTTTACATTTTTACACTGAAACTTTTACATTGTTTCCCACCTCTTCAAGCAGATTGGTATTGTGCCCCACGGGTCATTTGTTACAGCCTGCAACAGTCATTTCTCTCTCTGCTGCATTAAGCCTGATATGACAGCGAGAGCATTAAGCTTCCTGCACGGCAGAGCGAAAATCCTGCCATTTAACAGGAGACAGTTAAATAAAATTTTATTGAGAAATGAGCTTTCTAGACAACTTACATGCCAAACTAACATACTGTACCTCTATATCTGTAAATGCATGCTCACTCACTGTGATATAGCTGTATACCCTGCCTGGCAAATTATTAAAAAAAAAAAAAAGTTGCACACTCAAATATTTAATTATAGCACACAATATGGTGTCCAGTTTATGTGTGAAAATGATTCCTCATCCTCCCAGAACCACTCTGGAGTTCTGAAATATGCCTGGCGGCGCCAGGAGAGAGAAACTCCGTAGATATGATAACCTTGTCACTTAGTACACTAAGGTCATCAGATGACTTCATTTGATTGCCACATAACTTTGCTGAGTCTACTGTACCCCTGACCAACTAGAGCAACTCCAGGTCATAACACTGCCTCCAGATACTTGTACAATGATCACTATGCATGATGTGTGCATCGCTTTATGTGCTTCCTCCCTCCCCTGATGTGCCCATGGCTCTGGAATAGTGTCAATCTGGACTTATCAGACCATATAACTTTTTTTCATTGCTGCAATGTCCACTTTTTATGCTCCCTACCAAACTGAAGCATTTTTCTGATGAATCTCACTAGCAAGAGGTTTTCTTCGCATTTGTTTTTCTTATGTATATATTTTACATTTTGACTTCTTAGAATTTTGACTTTTCTGTTTATCTAATTTCGTCCCTAAAGTTGACAGTTCCACACTATTATTCCAGGTTTGAGTGCATTAAGCAGTTCCTAAACCCAGTTCCAGCCATTTCAACAATCTCATTAGTTGTTTTCTTTGCTTGAGGCAGGCCAACTCTGAAATGACATGTTTTCAGTCATGCAGTGGGCTAAAAATTGGAGGAGAGAACAAGATTTTGTGGATAGATGGATTCAAGACAGACACACATGTTTTAAACACATTCAGTAAACCTCACAAAAAACAACAACATGGATCGATCATGCCATCACTTATACTGTGTGTTATATACACTATACTGCTGTGTGAAACAGCACAGGAAACTTATATACCCAAAAGTCTACTTTGTGTACTTACATACACAAAAGACCCATTGTTAATGCTCCTGGGATTCCCGAATACACAAAAAATTCCAGTAAAACATAAACTGTGCAACGAAAAGTCAACTGCAACCTACATGTAGCTAAACATATTTCTGCTTTATTTGGCTAGATAAGCTGAATAACCACTATGTCACAGCATGCTACAGTTTTAAAACAACTACTGTGTAAACTTGGCATACCAATGCCTTGCCTCACAAATTCTTTTGCCTTAAGAACCAAAATTTTGCAAGAAATTTGCCTTGGCATATGAAGCATCTTTAGCATACTAGGGGCCGAGCTGGTCGTGCGTACTTTAGGTTGCATGTACAGTACATTCAATTACACATGCTTCTGTAGTTGATCAAAACTTGGAACACCAAGTAAAGCAAATTCACATACTTTTTTTTTTTTTGTGTGTGTGTGTGTGTGTGTTTTTTTTTTTTCATTTTGTGCAAGATTTAGTGTAGACATACCGTAGCGCCATGGGGGAGGACGAAAGCAAGAAAAAAAAAACAATCCACTTTTTTTTCTGCTAAATTATAATTATATGATGGAAATTGGTAATATTGGTAATATTTTTGGAACGGATTATCTCCATTTACATTATTTCCTATGGGCAAAGTCATTTCATAACACAAATTTTTGCCTTAAAAACTGAAACAGATTCAGTTTGCATGCTGAGGTACCACTGTAGCCAGCTCCTGCATCGTATATTTTAAAAAGGTGATTTAAAAAGGTGGTATTTGCAAAACATTTGAAACATATTAAATGTCAATCAAAGAGCAACACACTCATTCACACATTATGGCCATTTTGGGAAAGCCTAATCTGCATGTCACCCCCAGGGTCCGGGTCCCGGGTTGATTCTCGTCTCTGTGTGCATGGAGTTTGCATGTTCTCCCCATGTTTGGTGAGTTTCCTCTGGGTACTCCGGTTTCTTCCCACAGTCCAAAGACATTTTTGCCCATAGTGTGTGAATGAGTGTGTGTATGTGTGTGTGCCCTGTGATGGATTGGCACTCTGTCTAGGGTGTATCCCACTTCATTCTCTCCTGGGCTAGACTCCAGGCTTCCCCTGACCCTGAATACAGTATAAAGCGGTATAGACGATGAGTGAGTGAGTGATTAATTTGCATGTCTTTGGACCATGGGAAGAAACCCACCATGCATGGGTAGAACATGCAAAACTCCATGTACTGTACACAGAGGCTGGAATTGAACCTGTCCAGGAATCGAACCTGGACTCTAGAGGTGTAACAGAACAGTGCTAACCACTAAGCCACCTACATATACAAAATACAATCCTACCATACACAAAATACAATGGTGTGCTTGCCATGTGTCTTGTGCCTAGATAGGCTAAGCTTTAACATTGCCTACCATAACTTTTTTGTTTGAAACACTTTTATTTGAAAAGGACTTTTATGTGATATATTTTTGGCATGTGAATAAAGTCTTGATAGCTGCTATTTATTTTCACTCCACTTCAACACAACACATTTCTTAGTTCTGGGTTGACACTTACAGTATAGTGTTGAATTAACACCCAGCAGTGTTTATATCCAGTCCAGTTGAACTCGAATAAACTCTGAAAGTGTTACTGGGGATTTTACTGCGTAGATTTTAATCTGAGTTATTGTTAATGTACTGTGCCAATTAGAAGTTCATCAGACTAAGCCTTTTGTTTCTGTAACACACTGTATCTCCCATGTCAGAGATTAAACCTTATTTATGGGGCGAAGGAGTTATTTCTGTTTATTGAGTGGAAGCACATCACTTTGGCCTAATGCTGATTAGAGCTTGCGGAGGGATCGATGCCATTCACAAAGCCTCAGATGAAAGAGTGAAAGACAAAAGGGAAAAGTAATGAGAGAGAGGGAAACAGATGTTTGTGTATTTGGCATGTTTCTGTGTGACAAAGGGAGGGTGTATGTGCGTATGCGTTGCCGTTATTGTTTTTCCTGCCTAATCAGTGTTTGATTTGCTGGCTAATTGTGATCGAAAGAGTCTGCGTGAGCTTACACAGCTCTTGTGTTCTCGCTTCTGTAGCCGATTTGCATAAACTTGTTTTAATCAAGTTTACAATTATTCGATGCTTTTGTCCCTTGAACTGTGACAGAAACGCAATCTATTAAGGAGGCGTGCAGAGATCAGAGAGAATTGGAAACCTGTGTGTGTTTGTGTGTTCGTGTGTGTGTGTGTGTGTGTGTGTGTGTGCCTCCATAGCGGTTTTTGCACCATGGTCTCCTCAGCCAGAGCATCAGCCTAAGTGGAATAGTAATGATGCAAATCATTGTGGCATAAATGCACACAAGGCTCTCTCACAGGCAGGAGCTGAACGGAGAGGATGATTGACAGATGAAATGGCAGCCTTTTCTGATGGTGTTCCAGCCATCTGGGCACTTGAGCTGCTTCTACCTGAGCAATCATGTGGAGGAAAAAAAAAGAAGAAAAACAACAAAACTGGAAAAAGCAGAGAATAACTTCATGAGAGCTCCATCAACATATTCAACATTCAAGCTGAAGTGAGACTGCTGGGACTAACTTTAATGTGAAATAAATACAAGCGGGCAGTTACAATGGAAGCTGTTACTATAATGTTTTAAGCTTGTTACACATGCTCAATTTTTTTTGGAGACACCAAATCAATACCAGTAATGATGTTACTTCTGTTTGGTATTTTTCCTGATTGACCTTGAATACTTTAAGAGTATTCAAGCATTGCAACCGCTTCACTGGTGGCTCTAGTTGTAACTGTGTACTGTCTAAGGACACTAAGGATATTTTTAGTAAGGAACAAAATAAGTGGTCTTTAAGACTGTAAGCGAGGGCATTGTTCTGGATCTGTCTTTAATAATATTTTCGACGAAAGTACAGTGGTATCTCTGGATACTAACGCCCCGCCTCACGAATGTTCACCTGAAGAACTGAAATTTCGCTAAAAATTCACCTTGGCATGCAAAGCATTTTCAGCATATGAGCGAATGAACCGAACCGAGCCGAACCGAATGGCAACTAAGTTGTGCATACGGGTGTTAGCCGTTCAAAACTTGCTTGCATCAGTGGAAAGCCAAGCAAAGTAAGAATGTTATCCCAAGAATGTTACCAAGGACGAAAGCAAGAAAAAACACAAACCAAGAGGAATCACAAATTAATGTTAAGTGAGAATTAATGTCTATTTCTGTTATATTTGATTTCATTTACATGTCTTTTCTAAACGTTTTGAGTGGTTTTATATGCAAAAATACGATTATAGTGTTGGAAATTGATAATATCAGCAATATTTTTGGGTGAGGCAGTACGGTGGTGTAGTGGTTAGCACTGTTGCCTTGCACCTCCATGATCCGGGTTTGATTCCTGGCCAGCCTCGATTCCCATCTCTGAGTTTGCATGTTCTCCCAGTGTTTGGTTTGTTTTCTCCCACAGTCCAAAGAAATGCAGATTAGGCTAATAGATGATGAGTGAGAATGAGATTTTTATGTGGTTGGAACGTATTATCTGCATTTACCTTATATTCTATGGGAAAATGTATGTAATGTATGTTAAACACTCAACATGGGAAACACTTAGTTTGTCCAGAGAGCAGATTCTGCTTGTTCTGTCGTTAATTGTTGAGAAGACGCCACAGTGGACCAACTGATCCACACAACAACTTGGCACAGGTTTTATGCCGGATTCCATTTCTGACGCAACACTTCCATTTTATCCGTGCTTGGGACCTGCACTGCATCCAGTGGCTGGGTTTTGGGCATAGTTATGTTGTTTGTGATAATTTTATTTGTAATAGGTGTACTATTTTTTAGCGCTATGACTTTATCATAGAAGCACGTAAAGAGCCTATAGTGTAGTTGTGAAAGAGCAACCTGAAAGACTTACAGGACACACTATTGAAAGGCTTGAATATTTACCAGCCTTATTTCAGTGTATACCTAAAGGATAGTACTGGACATGGCAAGTAATTTTAAAATACACAGGTTTTCAAAAGTTATTCAGAAAGGACCTAATCACAGACACCTTCGTGAGTCAGGAGAGTAACTTTGTAGATGTCCAATGTCCATTGCTCATGTTCAATGTTGTAACATGCTCAGGCCCCATCCTAATGTACTGTACAGCTGGATGCCCAGGGATGCTCTAAAACAATATAGGCTTCATAAATAATTTCATGATGGTATCCATTCCACTTGGAAAGTTGCTGCTCTTATTTCTAGCCTAGTTAATTGCTTATTTATCCAGAGCCCTGACCAGGTAGCAAACAAAGAGGCTAAACTGACCTACTGCTAGCTGCACTGCGTCTTCACTCAAGTTCCACCATATTGAGTTTGTGTTTGTTCTCTGAACGAATTAAAAATGTAGAAGCAATCAAAAGGCTTGTTTAAGTAATCTAATCAATATAAAATTAGACCATACTAAATTTTACAGCCAGCTCCTCTGATCTGAAGCCAGCGCTGTTAAATATTAGATCTCTCTTGCATCTAAAGTGCTCAATGTTCTTACTAATTACTCTTTAATGACTGATATTGGAGTTTTGTGTACTGTGTTTAACAAAAACCCTGAATAAACCAAATAAGTATTTAGTACTAAATGAAGCTAGTATTCTCACATTTAGTTATAAGCATTAGCCTTGTCTAACTGGAGGGTGTGTTGGTTTTATTTAGAGGCATATGCTTAGGATTTGGAAAAAAGGAACATGCAACATGTCTGAAGATCTTTATGCTAATATAAGTACTGTAATTTCATGGATGTCTCCTGGGTGGTGCTGAACACGCTGTATGTTTTGGACCTTACAAAATCTTTTTTTTGACTCTCACTTGCTGTCTTATGCTTCACAGTTTAGATTCACAGGTATTCCTGTTTTAGAATAGTTCATTTATTTATTTCACAGATTGCTGGTCTTGCATCTGTTATATTTATGTGTTGTTACTGTTTTAGGTAACTGCTTTTTATTCCTGATCAAAAATCTACCTAAATCTATTAAATTATTTAATATTCATTAGTGTACTATACTTCTTTGTCATCCCAGCCAGTGTCCTGGAAAATTCTGAAGAACATGCTGCAGGACCTGGAGGCACGGATTTACGAGGTTCTCAGCAGCATCCCAAATGACTTCCTTCAGAAGACTGAACATTCCATTCCCGGCCGTTTGAGGAACCTGGTTGATGCCATCGGTGCCTATGTATGTTGAAATTCAATCACAGGGCACACAAACTCATTCACACACTATGGGCAATTTTGGAACACCAATTAGCCTAATCTGCATGTCTTTTAGATTGTGGGAGGAAACCGGAATAACTGGAGGAAACCCACCAAGCATGAATAAAACAGGCAAACAGAGACACGAATAGACCATGGCCGGGAATCGAACCCAGACCCTGGAGATGCAAGGTGACAGTGTTAATCACTACACCACCGTGCCGCTTGCACATTGTTACGTGAGCTGTGTGTGGGTCAAAGGAGAGGCATAATAGTAGAGGCGAATGGTGGTCGAGAGTCTTTTAATAAAGAAACAAATGGTAACAGAACAAAAACTTAACCAGGAGACAAACTATACATGACAGACTAGGAGATACACACAAGGAGCTACCCACAGGCAAGGAGATACACAGAACTAGGAGATACACAGAACTAGGAGATACACAGAACTAGGAGATAACACTGACTGATTGACATAAGGAAACATAAACCACTTAACTGAACAGCAAACCAAAATGAACAGATGCAAGACAGGGATTAACTCAACTCAGGAACCTTTATAATGAAACTAATGACCTACCTCGGTTCAGGTGAGCGCTCCCATCACCTGACCGAGGTGCATTCTGGGGAATGAAGTTCGAAATAACAGAAAAATACAAACGAAAACAAAAGGAAACAAAACGAGTCTCTGGGCGCTTTGGCGCCCTCTAGGGGTATTCCCTGACACACGTACAGTACAATTTGTTTAAATAAATTTGTATTAGAAATAGGGATTTAAAAAAAAAAAACTTTTTACCCACACTGTATACTGTATGTACTGTGTATACATACACATATATATTGCCTATATACTGGCTCTATATACACATGACCCCAACATTAATCAGCTAGGCTGTGGAAAAGGCAGGGCTTAGCTAAAATAGCTTAGCTATGGTATGGTTGACACAAAGCAGGATAAGACCCCTGTTTCATGCTGTTGACTCCATCTGCTCACATTTAGCCACAGTAAAACAAAAATTCCCCCCAAAAAAGAGGTACCATGTGCGTTTTTTTTTTTGTTGTGAAATTAGATGAATGAATTACTATACATACATAGTTATGAAAGTTTTCTGAAGATGCTCGTTAATTAAAGTACAAGTCAAAAATTAAGCCATATTTTGTTGCATTTTTAACCATTAATCCATCCTTGCCTGTCCTAATTGTTATAAATGTGCAACGTCTGAACAACTTGTTTGGGAGATGAGGACATAGAAAAGAAGTTTGACTACAGTCAGGAACTCCTGAGATTAAAAGAAAAAAAAGTTGAATAGAAAAGTGAAAGAGTAGGCTAAATCATCTTCTTTTAATCTCCTTCGAGAAAATGAGACGAAGATTGTGTATGCTATTTTTTCTCTTGAAAAGACCTAAAACTGTCTGCGGGAGTCTAGACACTCTGTTCATAAAGAAAGATTAAAATAAACGAGTAAAAATTGACTTTTAAATTCAGGGTACAACTAGAGTTTAGTGCTTAATAAGTAGTCTTCATTAGTCTTTTTAAGACAGAAGAGGGAGGTTCGTTCTACCTCTCGGGTGACAGAACAGAGAAAAGTCTTGATGCTTGCCTTCCTTAAATTTTGAATGATGGTGGATAATAGGGTGATGTGGGGAAACTTGGGAAGACTGAAAAGCATTCTCACTCAGCTTCCGAGAAATGTTTGTATTTTATGCACAGAAGACCCGTCAGTGGTGAATTGCAATAGTTCAAACTTAAGAAAAAAAAAAAAACATGAATTGATAATAACGTCACTGATAATCATATGTGAAGAGAAATAGCCAGGTCATCCTGATATTTTAAAGGGGAAATCAACATGAGAGAGTTAGACAAAGAAGGCTAACAGGTGTTCTAGCGGCTGGATGTACACCACAATTTGTGCATCGAACAGGAGGCTCACCAAGGAAATGACAATAGCATCATTTGCGAGAAATCTCCCTAATTTTCAAATAAAGAAGCAAATACACAGGTTAGAAGTGTGCACTCTGAATAAGAACAATTTGTACATTTGTGTTTGTGATATCACCTTTCTGCTGGTTTGCCTGGGCAGACTCCCTACAGTACTCTGGAACTGTTATGTATAAAAATGACTATAACATTACATGAGACTTGACCCGAAATCACTACGCTCAATGCATTACCACTTTCTTCTTTTTTCATCTCTTTACCACACCTCACTGTTCCCTTCTCTTCTCTTTCAATTTCTTCATTGTGATTACTGTCTTTAACTTTTTTTCTGACTATAATTATCAAGTTAGATGCTCCATGTGGTCCTTGTTCTCATATTGGTTAAACAGTTTATTACAGATTATTCTTTGGACCTGCACTGACATTTTTACTTTAATTTGCTTAGCAGTATGATTATTTGTTTATAAGACCCTTGACTTCACTCTGATTTTGTCCTTGGAGACCTTCTTTGAAATTTGCTTAAATTTATCTGTTTATTAATCTTACGCAAATTATTCTCTTACAGTCTCCTGCAAGTGAATTTATTTTAATTAAAAGTGGGTGGCATGACGGCTTAGTGGTTAGCACTGTTGTCTTGCACCTCCAGGTTCCAAGTTTGATTCCCGCCTCAGGTTTGTTTGAATGTTCTTTGTGGGTTTCCTCTGGGTGCTCTGGTTTTCTAACACAGTCCAAAGAAATAGTAGTTAACAATAAAATTTTATATAATAATAATAATAATAATAATAATAATAATAATAATAATAATAAACGGACCAATGTTTTTAAATTAAAAAAAAATTCTTAAGTGAAATGTGTATGTTTAACAAAACGTATATGTAAATGAGTAATTTTTAAAAAATGTTTTTGTTATTTAACTAATTCAAAAGAAATATTATCTTAATTTAATGTAGAAACATGGACATCATACAATCAATGTGTAAAAGTTGTTCTTAGGTGAACATTTTATGTAACAATGCCAGATGTTTTTATGGGGATGGGATAAGAAGATAATTGTAGGTTGTCAGGGATTTTGGAAGATGTGCAGTAGTGTCTCTCAGGCAGTGCCATTGTTATATGTATTTAGTGGAGAAAGAAAAATACCCAAAGGATGGTTTTTCATTTTTCACATTTTTTGAAGTTATATTGCTGAAGGTCAGGATTAGTGATTAAAGACTGGGGTGAAAATTTCCTGTGTATTTTTTAATTTCTCAAGGTAGAGAGGGATACCAGTTTTGACCTCTGCTGTCAGGCAGTGAGCACATGGTCGCTCTTCTCAGGGCAGCCAGCTGTATTTTATTATTTTTTTGGATCACCCTTTTCACTGCTGAGACTGCGGGCACTGAGCCTGTACCTGGTCACAATCTGTCTCTGCTTTGAATTTCTTACTGTGCAATTCATTACCTCCTTAAGATTGCTGCTTATTTTTTATTTATCTATCTAATAAATTTAATAATGAAGCATATTATTACATTTATATAATATATACAGTATATATATTATTCAGTAATTTGCGTGAAACTAAATATAAAATGTATGTAGTTAAAGGACTAAAGAATTAAAGTTTGCACTGAATATTATGTTTTCTCCTTTAAAAACAGGTTTCTACCTAAAAATTAAAAAATATAGGGCAGCGTCTATGTGTAATTGAAAAAAGTGAAAGTCACTTGAGAATGCCATTGTGTGTATATATGTGTATATACAATATAACACACACACACACACACACATACACACACACACACACACACACACACACACACACACACACACACACACACATATATATATATATATAAAGCTGGTGTTAGGGTAAGACTTAAATATGCCTATATGGAATCTAATTGGCTTGTTTGAACCCCAAACAATGCAAAAATGTAGATAATGTAGACAAAAAAAGATGACAGAACATAAAAAATGTTTTTTTTTTCTTACTGAAAAACCATCAACGTTGAAATAAATGTAAAAAAAAAAAAAAGGTATTTTGAATTATAGCTGCCCTTTGAATTATGACATTGTTTCTTAAAACAATGGTTTATTATTCTCACTCCCTCATTTTCTATACCGTTTTATCCTGTATTCAGGGCGGCAGGGACCTGGAGCCTATCCCATGCGGCAGTGTACTGTATTTAAAGAAGCAGTTGTTGATATAGTTTGGGTTTTTGCGTCTGGCATCATTTACATAATTATTCTGCTGTAAAGGACCCAGGACAAACACTTTCGCATCCACAAAACAAAACCACTTTATTCAGTTAATCAGGTCCGATACCGTATGTTATTATGACACAACCTTAGGATCAAAACGTCACTACTGGCAGGTAATAAGGCACAGTGGTAGGACCAGAGCTGAACCAGAGACACAATAAGAGGGAGTTAAACATAGAGGATATTTTCATCTGGTGACTTTTTAGGGGCCACATTTTAAAGCTGACTAGAATTAATCTGAATGATTTTGTATAGCAAGGCTTTGTAGTGTGCATGATGTATTTAATAAAGATTTGCAGTGTAATGTTTAGTTTAGATTTATGCTATATTTTGGGATAATTTAAGGAATCTAGAGGAATAATCAATGTTAAATTTTTAGAGACTGACCTATTCATTCAAACCCATTTAAAAATTTTATTTACATGTTACAATCTGCATACAACTCTTATCTTTGGCTATTAATGCTAAACATAATTTTCAGTAATTAACAAGGTCTCCAACTTGTAATATGTAATTAGATGCCTATATTGTTTGTGGATAATTACTTAAATACCATGGAGATCTGCTGTGCTTCATTGTCATGTCTGTTTTCATGTGCAGACTTCCACCCACAATCCCACTAAATGCTATACCTGCAGAACGCTTGTATAGTATCGAAAATCTTTTAGCTACTCTATTGATCTTGCATTGTTTTCCTAAAATGGGGCTAGTTTTTGGCAAAAAGACAACTGGGCAAAAAACCCTGAGCTAAATTTGTATAGAACTATTTGCTATTTCAGATCAGTCATATTAGGGACTTTGCTGTGGTCTATTGTGAAGTGATCATTATAACACAAATAAGGCATCATGAGAAAAAGAAACAGATGGAGAGGTGGGGTGTAAGAGTGACCCACATTCATTATACATAGGCAAAACTGAGAAAATAAAACAGGCAGCAAAGTTGAGGTCAAGGGAATCTATAATAAAGTGAATAAAAACAAAGAGTAGAGTTTTAAAAGTCTACAGGCCATAGAAAGTACTCATGGGAAAATTCTCATGGGAAGGACAAGGAAAAAACACAAACTATACAAATGAATATGGAAAACAAGAATCTACCTAAATATGAGGGACAAATAATGAGAAAAGGGAAGGACTTATTAATGCTTATGGGCAAAACATGGTATTGGTGCTAAAATGTGAAAAATTAAATTTTCAGATAAGATCATATACAGTAACACCATTTGTTATAATACTTAATGATTCTGTCCATGCTTTGACTTTTGTTGTTGTTGTTTTTTTGTAAATAAGCATACACATTTATATTTTTTATCAGATAAAAAGAAACACTTTTATGCAGTTTCCATAACATTTTTGAATTCAAAACTTCCAACGATTTGACTGTCATTCAGATGAAACTTGACCAATTTAGATTTCACATGAAAAGAAATAAACCTGAAAAAGTTTATTATTTTAAAATGCAAAATTGTTAAGCTATTGCAACATGAATCTATTCATTTATTTATTTAATGGTTATGAATTCAAAATTTCCAATGACCTAAATTGTCATTCAAATGCAATTTAGGCCAATTTAGATTTCACATGAAAAGGCATAGACCTGAAAAAGTGTATTATTCTAAAATGCTAAAATGTTAAGATATTGCAACATGAATTTATTCAATGGTTATGGACACGTACACATATTTTGCTTTTACCAATTTAAGCAACAATTTTATGTCACATGCTTCTAGAAGCTTACACTAATTTTAGCATCAATACTCATCAAGAAATACACATATTTGCATTTTGAATTATCACTGTAATGGTGGTGTAGTGGTTAGCACCGTCGCCTTGCGCCTCCAGGGTCTGGGTTCAATTTCCGTCCAGGGTCGATTTCAGTCTGTGTGCATGGAGTTTGGATGTTCCCCCTGTGCTTGGTGAGTTTTCTCCCACAGTCCAAAGACCTGCAGATTAGGCTAATTAGTGTTCCCAAATTGCCCCTAGTGTGTGAATGAATGTGTGGGGTGTCCAGGGTGTACCCCGCCTCGTGCCCTAAGTCTCCTGGCATAGGTTCCATGCTTCCTGCGACCCTGACGATGAGTGAGTGAGTGAGTGAGTATAACACTGAAAAAATGCCATTTTGGGGGCACATAGAAAATCATCTCTCCAAAATGGCTGAAGGTAGCAACTTTACGTTTTATGGAAGCAAGGTTGGTCACTTCCATGTGCATAAACATCAGTAGAAGCTTCTTTGGATACATATTTTTTGCATTATATGTATTATATGTGTTTTGGCTGCTAGCTAGACAGTATGTACAGTACAGTACAGTAGCTACAAAGTGAACTTAACTATATTAGCTAGTTCCCTGTTAATTAGCTAACTAGCATTAAGCTTATTTACAGTAAAGCTAGGCAGGCAAATGAAATAAATTAAGCCAGATGACAAGATCTCGCTCAGGCAGGAATATTTAGTAATGTTTCACACATAGAGAAGAAACTAAACAAAACATTTTGACATGCTCATATTGTTAACACTGATGGATCTCCTGTTACCTTTCCCCTTTTATAGTTAATGTAAGCTACTAATGGAATCTTTCATTCTATGGCACTCACCTTAATGTGTGCTATTATGTTTTTTTATTTTCATGACACATTTGATATAATAATTGCACCAGATAATTACTTTTCATTTAGCAACATTTGAATATGAATATTTAAATAGAGGAATTTAATGCGCATTGATTCAGCACTTGCTTCGACTCATTCATGTATTTCCTTCACTTTATCTCGGCGGTGGTAGTAGAAGGTTAACCTTCTTTTTTCCCAGCCACAGATTCCTAGACAGACAGTCAAAGTGGAAATCTCACTAAACCAAAATGCTTCTGGTTGAACCAGCCTTGGTGAACTGAGGAGAGATGTCAGGCAGATTGGGGCTACCATCTGGAGTCAGGTAAGCACCCATGTAACCCAGTCAGTTATAAATAGAGATCTTTATTGGATTTACTACCTAAAAGATGAAAACTAGAGGTCAGGAAAGAGCCCGAGTTGATATTTGAGACACAGGATGGTCTATATGGTTTAGGTATTTAATGCACACTAAGGTCTCACATATGTCTCACACTCGTCTATATCTCATACACAGTGGCGGTTGGTGCAAAAAAAATTTGGGTGGAGCGCAAACAAAATGAAAATTATACTTTTAATACTCGCCTGTAAATAGCCATTTATCAGGTGATTATGCGGTGATCATTACTACTAGCATAAAATAAAGGCCTGACTCACATCGCATCCAGTCAGCAGCTCCGCTTACCGTAAGAAGTGCTGGAAGACTTGTTGAGAATGGTCCAATCACATGAGCCCAAATATTTTAAAGCAATATGATTGGCTAAGAACAAAAGTGGGAGGGTTCGGGGCGCATAGTGCTCAGAGCTCAGCCTCAAGTCACATGCTTTTCAAAGGCCCCGATTACACTGCAGGTCTCGATGCCCAATTCTTATTTGTTGCCTAGATCTGATTTTTCTGACCGTCTGTTTACATGTTCTTTCAACTATGACACTTGCCATACCATCTGAAACATCACGCATACTTAAAGGGAGGTTCTTGCACTACACACTAGCCAAGAGACGAAGGCGAAATATGCTTGATGCTAGCTCTGCGATATATGCAAAGTTTGCAAAATGGAGGAGGAGGGCCTGATTGCAGCCTGCGCATATGCATCATTTATTGTGTCCTCAACCATTCAGAGGAATGTCTGGGTGCAAGACGTGTCGGGGTCGCTCTCTGGTGGCTCGCAACAGGTGCGGGCTACCGCACACTGGCGCATCTGTTTGGGATGAGCAGCGCCTCAGTGTGCCTGACTGCGTCATTAAACCGCGAAGAAGTCGCAGTTTTAATGACATACAAAACTTCAGAAAATCCGATCTGCCTGTTTGCACGACAATCACATTAGCACATATCTGATTTATATCTGATTTATTTCCACATATGAAGGAGGCCTGTAACCGATCTCGAAATATCGGAATAAATGTGTTTTTTTCCCGTTTACACAGACATAGAAAATATCCGATATGTGTTGTCACATAGGAATAAAAAACCGGAATTGGGTCACATTTAACTGACAGTGTAAACGTAGCTATAGATTTACGCGCCTACATAGACACTCGTTTGTCCGGCGCCCGGGTACACGAAGATAAATGAACGTAAAACAGTTTAGATTTTGTTTAATTGCAAATAAATTATATTAAGAAATACAGTGGAATATTGTGATTAATGACTTTATTTCATTATTAAGATTAGTAATTATTATGTTAAATAATTACATGTTAAAGGAGCATTCTTCTCTGCCAAACTTTAAGGGGGAGGGGGGGGGGGGTCTCTTGAAGGAAAGATAAAGTGAGTGTGAATAAGATGCTTAAAAAAATCCCAAGATCATCTATTTCACTTTCATGTCAGAATGACCTCAGTGTGGTTGGTGAGGTATAAACTCAATTTCTATATTTTTCTATAAGGTTTATTAAAAATGATAGAAACTGAAAATGTCATGTTAAATGAGTCTTTTTTTTTTTCCTGAACAGAACAAAAAGGTCCGGAAGACTCCCTGCTCTCCGTCTAGCCTCTTTTTGTAGGCTGCTTTTCATCTGAGATTAGTTCAGGACTTCATTAAACTATAAAATATAGTCCTTTTTTCCCCTACCCCTCTATTTTTCTCTCGCTGAAGGTGGTATATTCAGGCATGCTTTCATAACCCCTGTCAGTGATTAAGTAATGGCCACCTTTTCTCTCTCTCTTGATAATCCTCTACAGTTACCCATACAGATGTGAGGGCGACTAACATTCACTAATCAGGGGACTTTCTTTGAAACTGATCTCAGTGCTCTGCTAAAAAGCACAAAAAGTTCCCTAAGTAGGTTTCGGCTGCAGTGAACTTTGCAAAAATTGGATTTAAACTGAATTTCAATTCTTTGTGTCCCACTTAAAAGAGAAGCTGAAGAGGAAGCAGCTTAAAAGTGACTGAGCTAGTGCATGTGACATTTAACACCATCAGACCCCTTTCTTAAGTATAATTAAAAGCCAAGCAAGGTGACTTTTTGTCTCTTCGTTTTGTATGTAAGACCAGAACCTATTTTAGGTATGGTGTTCATGCACGTCTCTGGATGTCTTTGTTTCTGACTCGATTTGAACAATTTCCCTGACAATTATTGTACACATATCTTACTCTGTTAATACACCAGTCTCTGACGATATTCAAATTTTTTATTACAAATGCGTTCCAAGTCCAAAATCCAGGACTTTTGATTATGCAGAATAACAGGTCACAATTATGAGAGAAAAAATACCATTATTTCCCTATATAATCCCTTGCTACACTAATGTAAAGTTCTTATCCCAGAGTTCCTTTAATGCTTGAATGCTCATGCATAAAGGGGAAAAGTTTTCTTAGTACACAGGGACCATGATCCGACTGCCTGCTTCACATCTGAAACGCTGGCCACCCAACTTCTTTATTGGCCCAAACATGTGGAATTGGCTTTCAGGACTGTATGGGGGATGTGGCAATAACTCCCAGCCGAGTTCCTGTTATGTGCAAGTGGTGTTTGTGAATGATTATGTGTGCAGTTCAAACGGACAGATGTCTTGGACAGGCATGTTCTGTAAATGTCAATCATTTTTACACCATTATTCTTGAGAAATGTCATCACAAGTCCCAGTTTGACTTGAACACCCCTTGTATGTCTGTGTAAATTTCTGTGCATAAAATATCATAAGTATACAAGTATATATATACAGTACAGACCAAAAGTTTGGACACACCTTCTCATTCAAAGAGGTTGAATTTTTATTATGGCAAGAAAAAAGCAGCTAAGTAAGGAAAAAAGCGAGTGGCCATCATTACTTTAAGAAATGAAGGTCAGTCAGTCCGAAAAATTGGGAAAACTTTGAAAGTGTCCCCAAGTGCAGTCAGAAAAACCATCAAGCGCTACAAAGAAACTGGCTCACATGCGGACCGCCCCAGGAAAGGAAGACCAAGATTCACCTCTGCTGCAGAGGATAAGTTCATCCGAGTCACCAGCCTCAGAAATCGGCGGTTAACAGCAGCTCAGATCAGAGAGCAGGTCAATGGCACACAGAGTTCTAGCAGCAGACACGTCTCTAGAACAACTGTTAAGAGGAGACTGTGTGAATCAGGCCTTCATGGTAGAAGATCTGCTAGGAAACCACTGCTAAGGACAGGCAACAAGCAGAAGAGACGCGTTTGGGCTAAAGAACACAATAAAGAAAACTCTTTGAATGAGAAGGGGTGTCCAAACTTTTGCCTTATCTCAATATCACTTATTTCTATTTTAGAGCAACATTTTAAGTAACTGGAACGTCCAGTACTTCTGTTCACACAGATACAATACTTTAAGTATTAGGTAAAGAAATATAGCTTGAGGAAACTCACAAAATGCTATATTAATTATTCACATAACCCATATGATGACTATTTTATATTTATAGAAATTATGACAGCTATGTATTCACTTAAAAAGAACACAGGGCTCATGAGCTTTATTTAAACTTTACATCAAATTTGACAGTGGGGAAAAAGTGTGTGGCATGGTTGTTGCTGCTGGATGATATCTTTTGCGTATTGCTGAAACTGCTGATCTCTGCTGCTGATAGAATTGTCTGACAAAAACGAAACATTTCACAAACAAGTTTGATGGGTGGACATGGCTTGCTGGTGAGATAAAGCGGAAAATGGACAAGCTGATTAAATTTCCCTGAATTAAAAAACTGAAATTGATTGAATTATTAAATATGAATTTACACCAAGATGGATGAATAATATAAAGACACTAGAAAACCATTCATTGCGACAATTTAATGACATTTTATATTCAGCCAGGCCTCCGAGGTTGTCTTAAAACAAACATAAGCCAAAATTCAAAAAATAAATACTGAGTATTAGTTTTTGCATGTACATATACTGTAGTATACATGCAAAAACCACTTTTAAAAGCAAAAACAAAAAGGAATTAATTTTCCCTTTAGGAGTCCTTAGTTCTCAATCTCAGTCGTCTTGCATTGTTTAGGAGATTTTTTGATCTTTACCATATTGGTTCAGTTCATTGATGTTTGAGGGCATTGGTTTACACATACCTGTCTTAAGATCCAGCCACAGCATCTCAATCAGGTTGAGATTTTAACAATGACTTGACCATTCCAACATTGATTACAAATGTTTATCAACCTATTGTTTGTGGGAGTAGTAAGGGTGCACCTTTTTTTTTTTTTTTTTTGACTTACTTCTGTTGTGCCTAGACTATTTTTGTACAGTAATACAGTTCCTTGAAATCTGTGGTTCCTAGTTCTTAGTTTATTTTGGTGCAATAATAATTAAAATCTACGATAACTTTTTTTATGGAGAGATACTTTGAACTGGCGACACTAAATGCATCATAAGAAGAAGCTGTGCTACACAAAGCAGGACAAGGAGCCCACTGTGCAATACAGTTTTTTGAGATGCCATTTGAGATGGCTTTTCTGTGCAGTCCCAGTGAAGCTGTGCGTCTGGGCATGGTTGAGAACGATGTGTTAAAGGCCTGTTGGCTAATGAGCATTATTCTTTCATCTGATTGTAACATTGTGTTCACAAACATGTAATAAACACTATTTCCCCAAGGTAGCACTGTCCACCAAAAACAATTTAATGAATAAATTACGTGATCCTGAGGTATTTTAATATTAGAGTCATAAAAATACCAAGATTGATGGACTTGGTGCATTTAATGATTTTTTTTTTTTAGAAGCTGGGTCTTCATAGTCATAAAGCAATCTCCTGTGGTGTACAGACAGAAAAGCATTTCAGATGCACAACATGGATAGGCTACAAGAGCAGAAAACCACATCAGGTTCCACTCCTGTCAGCCAAGAACAGGAATCTGAGGCTACTGTTGGCATACTGTAGACTCATCCAAACTGAACTACTGAAATGCTGCCCATTCAATCTTCAATCACCTAGTTTTGGCTTACTTTATGACCAAAAGCCTCCAGTTTTTCTAGGCCTCTAGGATTCAATATAGTGTGCTAGTGACATTTTAAAGCAGAGAGTAACCTGCACAAATTCAGATTTTGAGCTACATATCTATATCCAGAAAATTAAATGCTCTGAGCTATCAATCCTTATGCAACTAAATAAGAGCATGATGCACAAATTCATGGTGGTGCCGACATAATAACCAATTAAATTTAATACATAATTCCCACCAATTTGCAAAACATCTAGTTTAATACTAAAGTACTTATATACTGTACTTATAAATAGCTACTTAATAAACGGATGTTCAAACTAAGCAGATGAAGGATGCAAAGAAAACATTGAAAGTGATGCATGTTTTAAGAGATTTCCTCTTGAAACACTTTCCTTTTGTTATTACTGCCAATCGAATTAATTTACTTTCTTCAAAACTAAATGTGTACTCATAAAGGAAATAGACCTAAAAAAATTATAAAAATGTTCATATTCAAATACATAGATAAAAATCCCTAAATACTTGATATATGGGCTGAAAAAATAAGTTGAAGGGTGGACATGTAAAGCACAAATTTACAAAATTTTATCTAAATGTTTGAAAGTAGGTGGGTATGATACACCATAATTAATTAATTAATTAATAATTTAATTAACTGTAATTAGATTGTTCAGAATTAAAATGAATATGTATTAATGTATTTATTTCTAAATAAATTACTTAGATACCAAAATCAGCAAAACCATACATTTCATGCAATATGTTAAAACATTAAATAATTTTTCTTCTACCTGCCTCAGTCCCTGACTGAATCTGATGTGTGAACCCTGCACCAGAGCTAGTGATAGGTTATTTGTCTCCACCTTCATTTGAAAAAAAAAAAGAGGAAAAAAGCTTCAAACCTCACAAATGGGCAGGCATAATTTCCTAAAATGTAAAAATGAGAATAATAATGACCACATTATGACAAAATATTTTTTTCAAAATCAGACTATATCTAAAATTTGCTAATAGTTCAATACTTGCAAAGAAAAAAAGTCATTTACGGATGAAATTGACCTGCACTTGGAGCCCTGAATAAATTGAAAAATAAAAAAAATTGCCACTTTCTCTCCATCCTAGCATGTCTGTTTAAACGCTTTGCCGCTTAGGAGAGGCAGGGAGCAAACAAAACATAACAATGTGAATCAAGACTAACAGATTCAGATTTTCAAGCAGATTAATTTTGTTATTATTATTTAATTAAATACAATTAAATGCCAGTTTTGGATATCATCACTTTAGTACATTGGGTGAGCAATAATATAAAAAAGATATATTATTACCAAAAAAAAACACACCACAGTTGGCTGGCAGCAGACCAAATCAGGCGTCAGGCCACCGGAAAACCTCCCGGTGCTCCCGATGGCCAGTCCGGTCCTAGTTCCACCAGTAGTGGATGGATACAGTATGTGTTACTGGAGAAAAATAACTGGTGAAATAAAGAAATGAATCATATTCTGTTTCTAATAAATGGTGTTTGTGGAACTGTTGTGTAACAGCAATATTACACTTGAGGTCATGCTGAATATAGCATGGCGGTGATACCTTCGGCACTTAGGCTGTGCCCTCTTGTCTATGACCGCATCACAGCCATTTTATATCCCACGGTGCAGCATGACCTTGAGTGTGATATTTGTTTATTACAGTATCTGTACTGGGGGCACAGTGGTGTAGTGGTTAGCCCTAAGTCTCCTGGGATAGGTTCCAGGCCCCCTGTGACCCTGAATATAGGATAAAGCGGTATAGTCAATGGGAGAGAGAGAGAGAGAGAGAGAGAGAGAGAGAGAGAGAGAGAGAGATACCTTGTAGATACCTAACATGTCTAAAACAGCAAGCTGACATCATTTTAATGCATAGACACTTTTTGAAATAAAAGGTAACAGCACTAGGTGTAAGACTCATTTAACAAGAACTGACTTTTTAGAGGAGAGAGCTGTGAGACTGTGTTTTCATTTTATGATGCACTTGATGAAGTTAAAACAGAGTTATAGTTCCTGGCTAAGTGAGTTTAATGTTTATAACTACTTAACTTGTTAATTCAACCTCAAATCTCAAACACTGTTCTTAATAATAATAATAATAATAATAATAATAATACATTCTATTGGTTCTGCTGATTAAACATGTCATTAATCAGATTTACAGAAGTATCAAAGGATATGTAGATTAGATTAGTGAGACAATAGCAAGACAAAGATAATTTGAAAACATGCTAAAGAAACCTCAAGAGACTTAAAAGCATCCTCTTCTAGGAGATTATAAATGATTGTAATATACAGGAGCAGAAGAGTGCAGTCAAATGTTCTGTATGTATTGAAAGCATGTGTGGTTCGTTATGAATAGAAGTTCCATGGATGTGCCCAGAACAGAGTTTATGATTACAAGCTCTTGTAATTTAATAGCTCTTAAAATGTAAAAATTTATGCCATTCCTATGACATTATCATCTGAAACGAGGGTAAAATATGGTATAAACTGTAACATTTAGTAAAATTTTGTAATTACATTACATTTCATTTACATTGGTTATTGGTTTTAGATAGCATGATAATGAAGTGAAGTGTCTTATTCACTTACCAGCCATGACATTAGATACACCTGTTATGCTCTTAACGCAAATATGTCACACGAATGACTTATCATGATGATATTTCAGCCACATACAGTAGAAGCAACTCATGGCATTTAGGCATGTAGACATGGTCAAGATGATCTGCTGAAGTTCAAACCGAGATTACAAGGGGGAAGAAAGGTGATTTAAATGACTTTTGCTAAGGTATTATTATCGATGCCAGACGGGCAGGTATTTCCGAAACTGCTGATCTACTTGGATTTTATGCACAACCCTCTCTAGGGTTTACAGAGAATGATCTAAAAAAAGAGAAAATATGTCAGTGTCAGTTGATGCAAGAGGTTAAAGGAGAATGGCCAGACTGGTTTGAGTTACTGCCGAGGTGTGCTAAAGAGCATCTGTAAAGCATCAACCTTCACGTTGACTGAGCTCCAAATTTCAAATTTAAATGTCAAATAAAAATTTTATTTGTCACATATATGACCATACACAGTATGATATGCAGTGAAATGATTATATGACTATTCATGACCTAAAAAAAATACAGGTAGAGTAGAGTGGAAAGATAGAAGGGTTTTCTTGCAAGGAAAAATTGCACTGGGGGAAATGTACATTTTATAAGTTGGGGTAAGGGATTAAATTTGCAATTTACAAAGTTGCAATAGAAAAAATTATTAAAATAGAAAACTATAAGAAGTATAAATTAAATGTACAGATTAAACAGGATGTTTGAAACATGCAATATGTGCAAAATGTGCAGTATAGTAAGATAGCAGTGGTGATGCCACATCGGCATCATGGAGTTCATGGTGTTTACACCAACAACTTGGTCTAAACGTCATGAAAGCACAGACCCATCCTGCCTAGTATGAATAATTCAGGGTCCTGGTGGTGTGGGGGATATATCCTTGGCACACATTCACTCTTTAGTACCAATTGAGCAGTGTTTAACTGCCACAGCCAGCAGCATGACCATGAGTTCACTGTACTCCATATTGTGACCTCCGCAGTCATTCAAGATCTGGTGATCTCTCATGGTATGTGGTGGAATGGTAGATTCGCATCATGGATGTGCAGCCGGTGTGCAGCCAACAATTTTGCAAAAACTGCGTGATGCTCTCAATATGCACCAGAAGCTCAAACCAGGACCTTGTTGAATCCATGCCATGCGAAATTAAGGTGGTTCTGAAGGCAAAAATGATCCAACCCAGGAACAGCAAGATGTTCCTAATGAAGAGGGAGGTGAGTTTATATGGGTGACATCACTAAGAAGCTATGGCAGAAAATATTTACACTCAAAACACAGTTATGTTATATTTAAAAAATATATCTACACTGAGTTTAAAGTCTTAATATGACAATAAAGTTTATATGACAAGCTTTGATAAACAGCCAGGAAGCTCTGCTTAACGATATTAATAACACAAGAAAAGGAGCATTACATTCATAGAGGGGGATGTGTTAAATGAAATCAATAAAAGAGACAGCAATATAAATTACATCCAAAACTAATTTACAGCAGATTTACAGCAGTTTAACGGTTTTAATTTTATGCACAGTCATGATAATAATGATAATCATATGCATTTAATTTGCAGTAATTCTAGCATGTGTGTGTCTGAGAGAAAAAGAAGGATTTTATAGAATAATCTTTAGCTTTAGGATTTTTTTTCTTCTGGGAACTATACAGATCACACACACACTCATCATTTATACTGATTTATCCTGTATATAGGGTTGATTGGGCCCAGGAGACTTAGGGCACGAGGCGGGGTACACCCTGGATGAGGTGCCAGTCCATTGCAGGACACACACACCTACACGCTCATTCACACACTATGGGCAAGGAACGCCAGTTAGCCTAATCTGCATGTCTTTGCCTGGAGGAGTATGTGCTGTCTTTATACAGATCAATATACTGTATAGCCGAAACAAGAACCCCTAAGAATTAGCCCTCATATGCATTCACTCTGTCTGTATTAACACCTTCATTACCTACTGAGATTATCTGAAATACATTCTAGCAGAAAGAGAGAGAGAGCTGGAAGATCTTCCGGTGATCTTCAGGTGATCTTCCATCACCTGAGCTGTACCTTTTCCTAGGGACTAACAACAGGCCTGTCTCAATTTTGTAAAATGCTTGGGAATGGGCTATATGGTTTCAGCATTTCAGCAATATTCAACAGGGGAAACCTTTCATGATCAGGACATTGCACTCAATGTACTGCTTAATAGGCAGCCTAGGGAGCCTAAATAAGACTGGAAATTTTATATGCTCTGACTTTTCAATGCAGTTCTGTTTCTGATTAAGGCTCATTTCCCCCTGCCTCTTACATTAGGTTGTTACTTGAGACATGAAAATTGAAAGAAATGAAACATTTGAAGTAGTTTGCTCTGGTCCCATCCCAATGCGATGAGGCGACATAGCTTACATCAGGTTATGGTTGCTGAATCGCTGGATGTCCAGTTGGTGCTCCAAAAATAATGTGGGCTTTATAGACAATTGGAAGACCTTAGAGGGCAAAGCTGGCCTGTTAGGGCCGGACGGTGTCCATCCCACTCTGGAAGGTGCTGCTCTCATTTCTTGTAGTATAGCACATAATATCAGAAGAGGCCTAATTGGTCAGTGACTACCCATAGCCCAGGCCAGGGAGCAGACAAACAGGCTAAACCAACCGCCTGCTAGCTGCATAGAATCGTCAGTCAGAATTCACTACATTTAGACTGTGTCTGTTCCCCAAGCTAAACAAAAATTTGGCCCAGAAAGCCTGTTTTAGTAAATTAATTAATTTAGAGACCAAAAATTCAAAACACACTGAATACACAGCCAGCACCTCTGATCTGAAGCTAGGACTGTTAATTATTAGATCACTTGCATCTAAAGCAGTTATTGTTAATGAAACTATCACAGATCAGGAGTTTGATATATTATTTTTAACAGAAACCTGGATTAAACAGGATGAGTATGTAGCTCTAAATGAAGCTAGTCCCCCTGGATACAGCTACATACTGTACACCAGCCTCGGCTAACTGGTAGAGGAGGAGGCGTCGCAGTTATTTAATATGATATTTTGACTATTGTACAAAAACACAGAAACAAATTTAATGCATTTGAAGTTCTCTGTAGTAAATATGAAGTCTGCTCAGTCAATCCCATTAATTATCATTTGCAGACGTCCAGGGCCGTACTCTGAATTTCTCTGTGAATTTGCAGATTTTCTCTCAAACCTGGTCGTTTCTGTAGACAAAGCGTTAATTGCTGGAGACTTTTTAATTTTGAAAATCCAGAAGACCCTCTGAAAACAGCATTCATTTTCATACTGGACTCAGTAGGAGTAAATCAGTGTGTAGTAGGACACACTCATAAAGCAGGTCACACTTTAGATTTAATACTACCTTTCGGATTAAGTATAAAAAATATAACAACAATTCCATAGTCTGAAGCTATCTCAGATCACTGTCTTGTCTCAATTAAAGTGTGTCGTAGTAACAAAGTACACACAACACAGCGCTACCACATTAAATGTACATTCACATCAAATACCATGCAGAGCTTTATTAATAATCTCCCGGAGTTATCAACTTTGATTGGATCGCCATCTGACTCCATAGAACTCAATCTAACTAAATAGTTAGAGTCGACATTTCACTATACTTTACATAATGTTGCTCCAGTTAAAAGAAAAATGATTAGAGATAAGAAACTCGCTCACTGGTATAATGACCACACACGCACTTTAAAACAGACCGCTCGGAAATTAGAACGCAAATGGCGTCAAACTAAATTGTTATTTTTTCAAATAGCATGGAAGCTCTCAGTGCTGCTAGATCGTGTATCTCTCCACTCTTATAGAAAATAACAAAAATGATCCTAGATTTTTATTTAATACTGTAGCTAAATTAACTAGAAACAGGACCACTGGAGAAATTTCCACAACAACAACATATAGTAGTGAGGACTTCATGAACAACAAAATCATTAGGCAGGTATTAGGCAAAAAATTCAGGCTTTAAAACAAGACAATTCATGTGATCACAGATGATAAACAAACCATGTCAGAACAGAACCTAGAATACTTTACTCCCCTTGAAGAGAATTAACTAATTTCACTCATCTCTTCTTCAAAATCGTCAACCTGTGAATTAGATCCTATACCGACACATTTTATCAAGCAGACAGTACCAGCAATAACAGAACCCCTGTTGAAAATAATGAACTCTTCACTTAGCAGTGGGTATGTTCCAAAATCCTTTAAATCCCTCTGGAACAGGTAGTAGCACAGCAGCTATGTTCATATCTACATAGGAATAGCATAAATTAACTGTATCAGTCAAGATCTAGGCCTCATCACAGCACAGAGACAGCACTTGTTAAAGTAGTAAACGACCTCCTATTGGCCTCTGATCAGGGATCGTTATCAGTTTGTAGATTTAAATGGTGACTATTCTGCATGTTCTCAAGTGTAGTTTGGTGATCCACAGGATTCAGTTCTAGGCCCTCTGCTTTTTTCTCTTTACATGCTTCCTCTGGTCAGCATAATTCATAAACATGGTATTAGTTTTCATTGTCATGCTGATGACACACTGCAAATGTCTCAGCAAAACCAGATGAGAAAAACAAGCTTACTAAAGTTGAGCAATGTGTGCAGGACATAAGAGATTGGATATTAATTAACTTGCTTCTGCTTAATCCTGATAAGACAGAAGTTCTAGTCATAGGACCACAAGCAGCTAGAAGCAAGCTTTCTGATCACACTGTAACTTTAAATGGCCTTTCTGTTCCAGCAAGTAAAAGACAGTGAAAGACCTTGGTGTGATTATACATTACAGACTTTCATTTGAAGCACATGTAGATAATATTACCAGGGAGGCATTCCTTCACCTCAGAAATATTCCCAGGACAAGGAATATATTGTCATTAAATGATGCAGAAAAACTAGTTCATGCTTTTATCACCTCTAGGTTGGACTATTGTAACGCCTTACTGCCTGGTCGTTCAACTAGGTGCATACACTAGCTTCAGTTATTCCAGAATGCAGCAGCGAGAGTCCTCACTAGAACCAGAAAATACGAGCACATCACCCCTATCTTATTCACACTGCATTGGCTCCCTGTGAAATTTCACATTGATTTTAAAATACTACTATTGACGTATAAAGCATTAAATGGTCTCGCGCCGCAGTATCTGGGTGACCTGTTAGTGTCTTACGATCCGCCACGCTACTTCGATCAAAGGATGCAGGCTGCATGTCAGTATTATAAAAATAAAAAAAAGTATTATAAAAACTACACCAGGGGGCAGAGCTTTTTCTTACAAAGCCCCAAAGTTATGGAATAGCCTTCCAAATAGTGTTCAGGACTCAGACACAGTCTCAGTGTTTAAGTCTAGGCTAAAAACCTTTTTATTTAACCAAGCATTTTGTAAATAGATTTGTCTTAGGTAAAGTAGCAGATCTGGGGGACTCATGGATGTAGAGTATTATGGTGAACTGGTATGTTTAGATGCTGTCCTCCCCACTCTCGTTGATCACTCAGGTTTGTGGACGGTGAGGTGATTGGTCGCTTTACATCTCTGGGAGCCATCATGTCTGTGTTTCCTTCTGGCTCTCCCTTTTAGTTATGCTGTAGTTGCATATGCATAGTTAGTCCTGCCGGAGTCCCTGCTTGCACTCTGCACTAAATATACATTCACTTTATACATTGTGTAACAGTGACAATACCTAACTGCCATCTCTCCTTCTCTTCTGCTCTCTCCTCTTTCTCTCCCTTTCTCTCTTTCCCAATCCCTGCCTCTCTATCGAGCTATACATGTCGTTCCTGAGCTGCCAGTAATCCAGACCCACTCTGCCCCTGGACCTGTCTGATTCGTCCTAGTGTCCCGCTTCTGGCTAGAGATCTCGTCTCATAGATGCCCCATGTGGTCTGCCTGGGATGTGTGTGGTGACTGGGGACGGTTCCACTTTTCCATGAAGACGGTCCTGGCCTCGGCTGATGCTGACAGCTGTTCGCTGAGGAGTCATGACTGCAGTTTCTCGAGAGTTCAGGACACGAGTTTCCTATAGTCTACCTGAGCCTCCAATAACGAACTGCAATCCATATTAACTTAAACACATCTCCTGTTATCCTGAACTTCCAGTCTCACACAGTATGATCAATCCCAGATCAATCTCTGCTATCTGTTTTCTCCCCAAAGAGGATGGGTTCCCTATTGAGTCTGGTTCCTCTCAAGGTTTCTTCCTATTGCCATCACAGGGAGTTTTTCCTTGCCACCGTCGCTGTCTTCCTTGGCTTGCTCATCAGGGACAATCTTACCATTTTGATTCATACACATTCACATTTCCTTAAAACTTAAATAATTCTCTTGATTGTGTAAAGCTGCTTTGCAACAATGTAAATAGTTAAAAGCTCTATACAAATAAAATATATTTTTTTAACAAAATCCTAATTTGCATAAACAGAACTAAAAGATATGCACAAAATCTGACAACTAGTTGCTAACAGGTGGAAAGAACATCACAAGCAGAGATACACCGACAGTCCTTTAATGAGTGAACACTTCACTAGGCTGAAGTGCTTTAATACAATGCCACTTTAATGCTTAAATGTTTTGCTGGGACTAAGTAATGTTCTGTGCGTAGTGAAGTCTAATGAATATGAAAGCCTTACTGAAAGGGTGTTAATTACACACAGCTTTCACTGATAATCTAAAGAGGTCTAATAAAAATGTATACAACCACTGCCAGTTAACAAGCTTTAGGTAGCATTTGGGAAATGAAAATCACAGTCTTCTACATATACCCTATAAGGTATAACCCACTGTTACATATTGTATCATACTCAATATCAGAGGTAGAAGTGTTTCAGGATTGGACTTTGGTGTCATATCAGGCAACAGAAGAAAACATACAGTACACCTCAACTATAGTACAGTATATTACTACAGAGTGTGTGAAAAGTAACTAGGCAAAGTCCATATTTGTAATAATTTTTTTTAAACTTTTTTTTTTATAAAGGAAAATGAAAGCAAATCTTTAAATTTCAATGTAGGCACCAGTGATGTCAACCAGTTTCCTCAAACAGCCGAGAAAGGAATGTCTTTTGAAGCAAGCCATTTTGGAATGGTGCTGAGAACCCCCTGAAGAGATGCCTCCAAGTCCTCCAGTGTTTGAGGCTTTGTCCTGTCCTCCTCCTTTGGGTAGCTCCACAGGAAAAAAAATCACACTAAAAGCAAAAAGGGATTGGTGCACTATCCTGCATAAAAATAAGGTTTTCAATGTTATCCCAGACATGTTATTCTAATAAACACACCCTTTATATACTGTACAATATATTATTATAGTATGACTATTAATTATAGAAAATGTATTTTGCAATGTTATCAAAGTTGATATATTTTTCTTTTTAACCATAGTTTACCATAGTTTTGCAAAGTCACCATATTGACTGTATGGCCCTGCATTTTGGCAGCCCTGAAAGCAGCAGCATAATAATGAATTTAAATGAGGCAAACTGACATAACATTAAAACAAGGTTAGGATGAAACAAGTCCAATAGCCTCAACTCAGTAATGTGGGAAACAATAGATTTTCCAAATAATTAGGTTTTTCAAGATGACATACCCGTAGTAAACTATGGATTTTTTAAAATTAATAAATAATATTAATAAATCATGATCATTGTGTTGTGATCCCAAATGTGTAAACATTTTACATTATTACAACATCATTACTTTTAACAATTGACATTGTTTATAAAGCAGTTTTACAGAATAAAAAAAAAAAAATCGGGGCATAAATCTTTCATGTTTTCTGTTCTAGGACCTTTTTCTCCAAGCATATGATAGTTTCCTTAAAAATCCTTATACTGTATGTGCAGAATAACAGAACACAGTTATTCCCTGCTACACTAATGCACCTATTCTGTTGTTTCACTAGTGCTTGGATACCATCAAGGTAACAAACTTTCTCAGTACACTGGAGCCATGATCAGACTGCTTGCTTCGTGTCTGAAATCCTGGACTCAAACATGTGGAAATGGCTTGGAGTGAGACTGTACAGGGGATGTGGCAATAACCCCCTGTTGAAATCCTGTAATGTGCAAGTGGTGTTTGTGAATGATTGTGTGTACAGTTCCCACAGACAGATGGGTCTCTTCCGCAAGTTGGTGACAAGTTATATGTCGATTTTCACTGAATGTTCACAGGAGTAATTGCAGTGGGCTTTGAAACACCTCAGCCCACCTAACCTGTGTTTTCTGCAGCTCATGTCCAGACAGTGCTTGAAGTGTTCTGTAATTATCAATCAATTTTATTTAAATTTCATCACAAGTCCAGGTTTGACTTGAATTAAATATTTGTTCTGTTGACTTAATGATTTCCTTGCCTCAACTTAATGGTCATGTTAGGTAGCAATATTCCGAGTTGACCTATATTAGTAGAAGATGCAGCTGTTTTGACCACTAGGAGTGCTAATATCTCTATATCACTGCATGGAGCAGTGGTCATTGTGACTCAGTGCCCAGGACAGCAAATCAATGGAACTGTGACATCTACGCATCTGCCATATACTATATCAATCCTTTCTAAATTGTTGAGCACTCAAAAGCCTGAAGAGAGAATATAGGTGAATGACTGGAATGTTGATTTGGGAATGGCAGGCAGATATAGAACACTCAAACTGAAATAGACATGCCTCATGCCTTAAGTGTTGGTCAGTGCAGTTTTGTTTGACATATTGTTGCAAAAGGATGCCAGTGCACTTATTGATTTCTCATACCATATTTTCTAACTGTTTTTTTTTTTTTTAAACATAGGCCTTCACATGTTCTCCTTTAGAGTATGTCTTAGTGCACGTCAGGTTTTTCCAAAGAAGAGCACTGAGGACACGCCACCCCATTCGAAACCAACCAACCACCCAACTAACCAACCACCAACCAACCAACCAAAGAACACTGAAAGAAAATAGGTGAAACCTTTTTCAAACGAGGAACACACACATACATACTCACAAAAAAGTTCTGAAAAAATTTGGCAAAAAACTAAAATTGTTTCACAGTGCAAATATAAGCTGTACCATTAAAACCATGTGCCTGTCAAAAATGAATCTCACTTACTACAGCAAATGAAAAAAAAAAAAAAAAAAGCTGTATAAAAGGCCTTACCACAGTGATAGATTTGTCAGTATGATACATGTTAACAGTGACTGGTATGTGATAAAACGTTTTGAGAAGAACACAGTGAACGAGATGAAAGGCAAACGTAAAGGTGGGACTGGATCAAAGGTGTACTACAGACCATGATTACAGTAGAACATGACAACACGGCTTCATTCTCACTGCATGTGATGAAAGCAGATGTGAGCACGTGTGCCGACCTCGGAGAAATTGAACTTCTATCCCACAAGTTGAACAGTCTATGTCAATTAAGCCAAGTTAATAAATACTTCAACTTTGTTTCTCAAATGTAATTAGTGAAGAATGGCCGTGTGTAAATTTATTTGACATACCTTAAAACAAATCAGGTTTTCTGATAATTACTATTATAAGATTGCAATAAAGCAAGTATAACATAATTGGTCATATTTGTATATTCTTAAAACTAATTTCATCTATTTATTAAAGGTATATTCTGGATGAAAATTGCACGGTTCTCTTATCTCTGAGTAACTTTTGAACCTCTCCAAAGCTCGAACCTCTCCACTCACGTCCATATTTGAAAGCACAGAAATGTAGAAATATCCATACAGTATGTTTCCACGTAGTTTATGCTGTGAATATGATCCGAGATAGAACACACACACACACACACACACACACACACACACACACACACACACACACACACACACACACACACACACACACACAATCTAGCCAATGTTGACACACTTACTATTAAACTGGGCCAGTATGCATACATTTATTAAAATAAATCTGTAGACGCATATTAGGGAGATTTTATAAATCAGAAGACTTATGAAGAATGTTAAGAAGCTGATAATGCAAGACAATCCAATTTATAACTTTTAAGATGAGAAAAAAAAACACAAGGACAAAAAGGCTTCTAACATACACAAACTGTGTCTTATAAACTTAATAATTGATGGTTATGGTTTAGTTTTGTTCAATGTTCCTATTCATTAGCTTGTTTTATTTCCATAGTATTTTATTTTCTTCCAAGTAGCAGTTTGCATCAAGGAAAAGTAACATGCAATGTTAAAGCATCTGCCAATTAAGCATACTATCTTTAGTTACAGTGCAAAACAAACTGCATCTCTCTCATACAAAAAAAAAAAAAAAAAAGCTATGCTTTTTACTGTAAATTTAAAATAAATGAATTCTGCTCACTTGATTGCCAGGCTATTAAAAAAAATTGTTTTAACAAGAAACATAATGTTTTAACCTATGCACATGTGTGTTAGACATCATTGTGTATGCTAGTTTATTTAATACAGTGTAATTTGGGAGAACAGACATCTTTGTAGGTGACTTTTTAATCTGAAATATTACATTAACCTTTACTTAATTTTAGATAATAATCTAAACAGGCTAGCCCTATCGTCTCTGGTTATAAACGCCACCTGTAACAGATGAAAGTGGAAAGAAGCAAAAAGTTAATAAGGTGCAGCAACCTGTTATAATGTCAATAAAACATATAATGTCAATAAAATCAAAGCCGGCTTTATGATATTTATTTTAATCCCTTCTTGGTTTTTAATGAAAAACTGCACTGAAGAAAAGTGAGACGTGTTTATCATTTCACTTTCACCTCACTTGTACTTCAATTCTAATGAAATAAGCACTAGTGATTTTGTATATGTGTGTATATGCTTGGATGAAAAAAAAAAGGTTCTCAGGTTTAAACGCTTTAGGGCATCGATTCCTTTTTTTTTTTTTTTTTTTTATTCAAAGAGTAAAAGCTAGCACTGTGCCCTAGAGCTAGCCAGCATGGACCCTTAGAGTCGTAGAGCTAGCCAGTTAAGGGCAAACATTCTGTTTATCATTTTATCATTGGGCAATTTTACTGCTGCTTATTGAGATAAACAAAATCTGACTCATCAAAAAAAATACCGGTTAACTAAAAGAGTTAAAAATGCTGACAAGGCAGCAGGATATTTTACACTTTATTTGGGAGGGAATTAATATCGCAACATTGTGCCACACTGAACATTTGCTATGCAGGGAATGGTTATGAAACTGTAAGTTCATGGAGAAAGACAGAGAAAAGGAGAATGAATTATATCTGAGTCATGCCATTTAAATGTAATCATTTTGCACCCACGGCTCACCCATGCCGGAGGGGACCAAAGGCCAGCTGTCCAGTCCAATCTCAAAGAAAAACTAATGCAGCACAAACCACAATAAAAGTCACAATAGACACCAGAACATCCAGATCATTATAGCAACCAAATCCTTATTGCGAACTCTAGAGGTCTTGTGGAGACATGCCTTGAAGGGCCAGAACTGCCCTGGTGACACAAAAAGCACTTGTAAAATACTTTTGTGTTGTAATATTGTGACTGATCTTTATGTTGATAATGATCCAAAATGGCAACATGTATTAACCTTCTTTATTTTTTATCTTGAAGTTTATAAACTGGAAGTGGTCTAACAGGTCCTGTTATCAATCTTCCATTGACGGAGTTTCAATTGGGATAAGAATTCCAGACTTACAACAGGACATATGTAGTAATTATAATTTATTTGCCCCGAACAAGACATCTGTTTATAAATGAAAAATAGGGGTATGCCTTGTCACAATGAAAGTTCAATGTATTCTACAGTATGTACACCTAGTATGAATTATTAAATTTCTTTATTGGTTTATTACTGTACTGTAAACACTTTATCCTACACCAAAAAAAGAAGTTAATTATTAAAAGAAATTGTTAATCAACAGAGAAAATGAATGAATGAATTAATTATTAATATCGTGAAGCTTGCAGTAACAAGCTATTTATTTTACATTTACAGAAGGAGTCTCCACTTTTAGTTCTTTGTGACAGTTAGTACGTTTTACATCAAGGTTGTGCTTGAAACTTAATCCTATACAGTGGAACCTTGGATTACGAGCATAATTCGTTCTGGAAGTGGGCTCGTATTCCAAAACACTCGTAAACCAAATCATCATTTCCCATAAGAAATAATGAAAACTCAAATTATTTGTTCCACAGCCCCCCCCAAAAAATACATAAAAATAATTAATACAATCTATAAAATGAAAATAAAAGAAATTAATCTGCACTTTACCTTAAAAAAAAGTACAAATAAATCCTGACAGATAAGTGTTTCCATTGGTGCGTGCACGTGCTGTGTGTGTGTGTGTGTGTGTGTGTGTGTGTGTGGAAAGTGAGAGAGTGATGCTCGGTGTCAAAATAAGAGACGCATGCGTGATAAATGTTACTCGGCGCTCGTAAACTAATACTTGCTCGGTTTCTGAATAAAAAATTATGAAAAATCTTTGCTCGGTTTGTGGAACACTCGTAAACCATGTTACTCGCAATCCGAGGTTCCACTGTATATCCTTGGTTTCATTCTAGCTTTGGTGAAATTACAATAGAAAAGAGCAATCTCTTCACAGAGTGCCTTCAAACTAGAAATAAAAGAAAACATCTTTTTCAGCAGAACATAATGGACCCATAATCAACATGCGAGTTGAGATTTACATGCCTTATTCACTTTAATAGGAGCACCAGTAGTACACCTGCACATTTATGCAGCTATCCAATCAGCCCATTACAGTGGCAGAAACACAATGCATAAAATCATGCTGGTACAGGGCAAAAGCTTCAGTTAATGCTCACATCAAACATCAGCGTTAGCAAAAAGAGATCTGTCTGACTTTTACTGTGGCCTGAATGTTTGTATCAAATGGGCTGTTTGAGTATTTCAGAAACTGCCGCTTACATTGGAATGTCAAAGAAAGTCACGCAGTCTCTAGAGTTTCCAAAGAATGGTGGAAAAAAACACCCTGTTGATAAGAGAGAGAGAGATTAGAGGAGAATGATCAGACTCCTTTGAGCTAACAGGAAATCTATAGTAACTCAACTAATCCCTGTTTATAGCTGTGGTGAGGAGAAAAGCATCTCAAAATGGACAGCCCATTACATGTTGAGGTGGATGGGCTGGAACAGAAGAAAACCACATTGGGATCCACTTCTGATAGACAAGAAAATGAAGCTACCACTATCACAGGCACAGACTTACCCAAACTTGGGTGAGGCTACAGTATGTCTTTGTCAGTGCCAGCTTTAAACAACAACAAAAAAGACTCAACACTTAATTTTTTAACACAGGTGGCTCAGTGGGATAGTTGTTAGCACCCTAGCATAGTGGGTGCTAACAACTACCTGGTTAGCACATCCAGGGTTGAGTGTTCGATTCCTGCCTCAAGCCTGTGTGCTTGGGGTTCGCATAATCTCCCCGTTCTTGGTGGGTTTCCTTCGGGTCCTCCAGTCGACTGTCCAGTAGAAACTCAGTTGGCATGAAGTTCAACTTATGAATTCTACTCATCCAACCACCTCAGCTCATATTTAGGATAGTCATTAGAAATGTAAAGCTTATTATTATAATTTTTTTTTTATATGTGTCTCCAGTATGTAACCGTTTTATTTGGCTCAGTCATAAAATAACAAAATAATTTTCAGCATATTGCATCATATGTCTGTACTGAAGTACTGTAATTATGCAGCAACTGTATTTCACGATCCTGATCCCTATATAAATGTATTGAAACATACAGTAGGAATTGCAAACAACAGCTAAAAAATTTATTGCTGTTTTTATGGGTTAATATATTTGCATCATTCATTCATCTATGTTTGCAAAGTAAGGTAACACTTTCTGGTTCAAAAACATAACTAAAGTAGAGTTAGAAAGATCATCAGCAGACATGAGAGTTAATTTAGAAATAGAACTTTGGGCTGAAAATATGAAAACCCATCAGATAAAGAAATAAAGAAGGAAATAAAGAAAAGAAGCTAATTACACTAGAAGCACTTTCAGCCAGAATGTACAAATCAATCTGCTCTAGCTAGTCAGCTATTATAGGCTATTTAGTGAATGTGGCTTCTTCAGGATCTATTTCTACTGAAGGCTATAAAAATCTGGCCAAATTATGGTCCCTTTATAAATTTCTTGTTTATATAACTGCTGTATAAAAGCAAATGTTGTACTTTATATTCAGCTGGTGTGATAGTGCCTAATTGGCCCGTGTGATTTGGGATTTGTAGCAAAGTACAGTGAAAACTCCATTAGACAGTCAGAACACAGAACACTGCTATATAAATTCATAGGGCAGCAAAAACATTCCTCACAAAGTCTCTTAACAAAGAGTTAAACTGCACCCTAACTGGTATGATTTCCATTCTATCTCCCACACTGTTGTTTGTTTATTTGTGCTGGCTTGGTAATACAAGCAGAAATATTAATACTGATTCATATAAGCACAATTTAATTAAGAGCTGTCTCGTTACCATTTGTGAGGAGGAGACAGTGTTGATTAATTAAGGCATATGTTCACAGTCATAGTCCTGGGATTGAAATCTACCCTGAACATTGTTGTGTTTCTCGCCTTTAACTTACCTGGCAAAGTTCATAGAAGGACGTGATGAAAAGCTGAGAAATTAAATGTGAATCATGGAATTTTCTTGGCTGAGGTGGTTGGATAAGTAGTATTCTGAATTTCATGACATTTAAGTTCATGGGTTGTCATATTTAAATCTTTTTAAGAACTGTCAAATTTTGCTAACTGTGCTGTAGTAATTTATCTTATTATGGGACTTATCAAATTATACTACCTGTTATAAAGTATGCACACAGAGGTAGCAGCATTCATTTGTTCATTCTTTTGTTTCTCCATTCATTTGTCCATTCTATTGTTTGTCCATTTATTTGTTCATAAGTGGTTGGAAGGGTGTGATGGATCCTGTGCCTGTTCCAGAAACACTGTTTGGGTGCCAGTCTATCGCAAATCATTACACACATTACCACACACTCATTTACACCTTGGGGGTTATTTAGAGTCGCTAGGCTTATTACTGCAATTAACCTTTCAGAAAGTTGTGATTACTTCACAGGAGCTTACATTTTAATAAATTTTTTTCATAGCGATTTTATGAATTGTTTGTAATTAAATAGCCAATATAGAAATAGAAAAAGAAAAGCCATTGACTATTATGTTATCAAACTTGGTCAATATTAATTAATTAATTCATTCATTCATTCATTCATTCATTCATTCATTCATTCATAATCTACACCACTTATCCTGTATAGGGTCACAATGGGCAAGGAACCTATTCCAGGGAAACATCCTGGACAGGGTACACCAATCCATCACACACACACACACACACACACACACACACACACACACACACACACACACACACACACACACACACACACACACACACACACACACACACACACACACACACACACACACACACACACACACACACACAGTGGACCATAGGAGAAAACTGCAGTACCCAGAGGAAACCCACCAACATCATGGAAGTACAGACAGTCACATTCCAATTATCCCCTATGGAAGAAAAACCTTTTTAGTTGACATCAGTAAACAGTCCAGCTACGGCTCCCCGCGACCCTAAATACAGAATAAAATGGTATAGATGATGATTAGTGATTGAGATGATTTTCTTTTATGAGTGATTGAGATTATTTTATTGTTTTACTGTTTTAAAACTGTACTATTTTAATACCATATGACATGTAGTATATAGTATATGTTCTAGTTAAATACAACTTGAGCAAGTCCGAGCTGAATTTCAATGTCCAAAAAAAAAAAAAAAAAAAAAAGCTGATAAACAGAAGGCAATATATATATATATATTTTTAAAGATTCTAATACACTTTGCAACAAAAGGAAACGGTGAGCAGATTCCAGAGCCAGGGCCTTGCAGAATCAGGATTGATACAGAGTGTACCACTAGTGGCCAACACTGGTACTACAACACAGAAGAGCATTTGGACTGTCACAAGAGAGAAGGAAAAGGAAACTCCATTAGTGATTTTAATGTTTTTTAATGTGTTAAACAATCCCTATTTATTGTGAGTGTTAATATGTTAATTTGCCCAGCCCTAATATATGTACAAGAAAGATCTTGTATGCAATTGAACCTTTTTTAGACTCAGTGTAGTGACATATTCTAGCAACTCCACCTATGCATTTATAGGCTCTGAAGTGTGTAATATATATTTTTTAATACAGAGGTTTTAGTAACACTAATAAAACGAGAAATATATGTTACTGTGGCTCATGTACAAGATATAGTTTTCAACACAATCAGCTTTAACTTGAATAGTTCCCTCATAAAGCATTTAAAATCTCAGTTACAACCCCACAAACGAGCAATTACCTCTTAATTTGTATTGACGACATGAAAAATGTAGATTGTTCTCTATGCCCTCTTCATTCGGTAATGCAACACTCTGAGGTGCCATGCTTGGCTTCCCAATGTCAATATTTCTAGATCCTAATTGGTCACGTTTTCCATTTGTGTTTGTGTGTGAGTGTGTGTGTGTGTTTTACAATTTCATTACGCTAATTTTATTCGCAGTTAGCGTACCATTGCAGCTGTTACTGTGCAGACTGTTAAGCACCAATACTGCGTAATGAACAAACACAGGTAGGAAAAGCAACACAGCTTGAGGTGTAAATCAATACCAGCCAATTAAAGCTTAGAGTTGGAATGAAAACTTAATACAAAGAAAGCATCCACCTGCAGTCATAGTGTGTCATAAGAATTTACAGCTATGTGCATGTTGCTAAATGCCTGGAGAGGCATGTTCCTGTCAAATGCAGAGGAACCGATGATGGGAACAATAGGGAAAGTCGGCTTTTCAAAGAGAGCAGAAAGCAAAGCGTGGAGTCTAACATGCAATTATAGTTATACGTAGCACTTAGATCCAAGACCAGCATAAACCCTTTAAACAGTGCCTATATTCACAATATAAATCTGTTCAGAGAAGGGGGGGGGGGCAGGGGGGGTTCTAAAGTGTGTTTCTACTCTCCAGCAAATTTTTTTTTTTTTTTTAAATAATCAGTGTTTCATTATTTCCTCTCAAAGTTTTTTTTTCTTTTTGGCCATAATCTGATACACTGATTGCATTATGACACACACCACATTCACAGGAATTCGTTATTTCCCTCTGTTTAGTTATGCTAATACTACACAAAAAATGCTGACTGTCAGTCTGTAGCTTCGAGTCGTCATGTGTATGGTGTTTTTCTTTAGCAGGAGCACAGCGGAAATTAAACCATTAATTTTCTGCCTCTTTGAGGAAGGGGAAAAAGCTGATTTCCTCCATCAGGCCTGAACTTGCTGGATAGGGGATAAATTAACAACGTGCTCAACATGTAGAATATGCTATGAGCCTACGTTAATGGGGAGTACGGGGTTACAGTGCTGTGAAATTGGGCCGACATCTCTGCTTTTGTACAAATGAGCCTGCTCTTGGCTCCTGAACACTGTGAAAAAAAGGAGCTTGTGCTAGAGTCTGTCCTGCTCCACTTACACAAAAGTACATGGCCTTTATTTAAACTGTATTTCTCCTTTTTTGGGGGGGCAAGTTACATTCTTTGTCTCAATTAGGTACACGTTGCTAGTACTGGGTTGAACCGTTTTGCTTTCAGAACTGCTTTCGTCCTTCATGGCATAGTTCAACAAGGCGCTGGAAGCATTCTGTGTCAAAGATTCCTTAGATTGTGGTCCCTATATCGACATAATGGCGTCACACAGTTGCTCCAGATTTGCTCCATGATGCGATTCTCCCACTCCACCACATCCCTAGGGTGCTCTATTGGATTGAGATCTGGTGACTGTGGAGGACATTTGAGTAAAGTTATTGTCATATTTCAGAAACCAGTTTGAGATTATTTTAGCTTTGTGACATGGCATATTATCCTGTGGTCATAAAGGGATGGACTTGGTCAGCAACAATACTTAACAATACAAGGCTGTGTCATTTAAACAATGCTCAATTGGTATCTAAGGGGCTTCAAGTGTGGCAATAAAATCTCCACATGCATTACACCACTTACTGTACCAGCAACCTGCAGCATGGACACAAGGCATGATGGACCCATGCTTTCTTGTTCTTTATGTCAAATTCTGACCCTACCATCCACATGAGAACTCATGAGAACATGCAATATCTAATTCAATATTTTCCCCAATATCTTCTGTTCCATGTGAACTGTATCTTTGGTTTCCTGTTCTTAGCTGATCAGGGTGGCACCTGGCGTTGTCTCCTGCCTAAAGGTTATTTGTGTTGTGCATTTGAAGATGCTCTTCAGCATCTCTTGCTTGTATCGAGATGTTATTTGAGTTACTGTTGCCTTTTTATCAGCTTGAACCAGTTTGGACATTCTCCTCTGGAATCAACACAGCATTTTTGCTCAGAAAAGTGCCACTCATCAGATATTTCTCTTTTTCAGACCATTCTCTCTAAACCATCTAGACGGTTGTGTGTGAAAATTCCAGACGATCCCATTTTCAAATTCCAGCAGGTCCATTCTGTCTGGCACCAACAACCATGCATTTGAAATTTAGCAGATCATCTTGACTATGTCTACATGTATAAATCCATTGACCTGCTACAGTCAATAGCATGTGATTGACTGATTAGATATTTTTTAATAATGAGCAGTTGAACTTGTGTCAATAATGATGTATCTGGTAAGTTTTTTGTAATGCACACCAAGATAAATCATATAAAAACTTATTCCTCCTTTATTGTGATATAACCAGCAAACATTAAGTTAATAAAGAAAATACATTTTTCCGGAGGTGAGGAAAGGAAAAAGAGAAAACAGAATAAACAGGAGGCATAAATGTGCACACCACTTTATAATCAAGCAAGTATATAACTGTGCTCAGAATCAACCATTCAAACTTATGTACAAAACTAATCACTATAGACCAGTCAGCAATCAAGTGATTCTGATTAACCCCAGATGAAACCAACTGTTCCTGTAGGATTTTCTGGACATCTTCTTTACTTCATCTGACTCCTGATACTGCGACCAAAAAAACCTTATTAAGTAAAGTACTGTGCAAAAGTCTTAGGCGCCATATTATCTCTAGTACAAATTTTGTTATATAAGTTTATTATGTCTGCTTTATTATGTACAAGACCACTCCCTAAAAAGAAACCACTAAAAGTAATGACTAAATAACATTACAGAAGAATATTTGCATGCCTGTAAAGAAAGCGACATATTACATGACCAGTTTTCAAAAATGTAGACTCCTGGGTTTTGCATGAAAATAGAAAGGAGCGAGTGTGACGAAGTTATTTGTACTACAGATAATAGGGCGCCTAAGACTTTTGGACAGTACTGTATATACAGTATCAATTTTGTTAAGTATATACAGGTTATCATTTAGGTATACCATTGAACTTTGTAAACATTATCATGAAAAGAAAATGGGCAACCACAGTGGCATTACCATAAACAGAATGTCTGTATTATTAGGAGGTCCAGGAATATCTAGCAAATACTGCTAATGGTGCATTTGGCAACAATCTCCATACCTGGGCTATAAGGCATCATCTCCTAAAGTACAACTACATAAATAATTTTATATGGTATTAATTGCATGTTATTAATTAACATTTACATTTTCTTTATTAACTTTATACTTTGCCTTTGAGTGATTGCTTTGAGCACTTTTGTGCACTAACTGTAAATGCAGGGTGAACAATCCTGAAACAGTCGGTTCTGGAGAAACACTGAGGATCTGTGAAATGCCTGGAATCTGAAGTGTGGTATGCCCACATCTCACTCAATTCACATGGATTTAGCACTTTTTTTACTTGGAAAATTCAAGTTTTGCTTTTTGAAACTTTCTGGATTCTTTTTATTTATTTATTTATTTATTTTTAATTATTATTATTATTACAATCTGCAGTTGGGTGAATCCATGTCCTCCAAAGAACACCATACCCACAGCAAAGTATGGTGATGACAATATCATACTATAGCGGCTGTGGCTCTAGTTAAGATAGACAGAATAATGGATTGCTCTATATACCAATGTATTTTCACACAAAACCTGCAGGCCTTTGTTAGACAACTGAAAATAAAAAAATAAAAATCACCTTCCAGCACAATAACGACACAAAGCACTAAGGCTTCAAAAGAAGAGAAAAAAAGAACAATGTTTTGGAATGATTCAAAGCCCAGATCTAAATTCAATTGAAAACCTAACTTGGAGTGGGCTGAGTGCAAAAGATCGCTAGGAGATTTAACCTGGTTTTGTTTTTTTACATCTCAAAAACCTTTTATTTCAAAAGAAATGTGTAAAAGTCTGGTTTAATTCATTGTTGCGGGTTTATAGAAATCCAGATATAGATTTAGATCCCTAATGAGCAAACCTAATCAGAGACAAAAATGGTATTGAAATTCCCCAAGACATCCTCTTCTGACTGACACCAGAAAGTGGAACCATAATTCATTACTCTCCGCAGCTTTACACTATATTACCAGTGTCGTCCAAGTATGGTAAAAATTGTTGGAAGTGTATACAAGTCAGTTAAAGCTAATTGGCCTTAAGCATACAGTAATCATAAACCATAGTTCATCTAAATTCCTATAAATTGTCAATTATCAATCAGGATTTTGTTTGAAAAATAATTGCTAGGTTGAGTAGGTAGATGTTGATGGATAATGTATTGTACTACTACTGTCATACTACATGTTCTACTGACATACTATAACACTGCTGCCTACTAGCAATCCTGAGTTCCTTACTGCTCCATCCTTAGACAAAAATCTTCTTAGATGAAACTTTTGTGGAAGGATGGATTCCTTGAGCTGTAGTATATAATTAAATTGACACATTTTCCCCTCTAGCATCGTGAACTCTACTAGCCTTAATCACAGCAATTGGGATCACAAGACCTTGGCCATGAATCTCTGTGGAGAATTTTGCCAGATTTCCTCTTTCATGCATAATGAATCTTCTCTCTTAACCAAAAGCCATAAACATCCCTTTCAATTCTCCATCTGTACGTCCCTCAAGGACTGGATGGAGGTGATAACATTTAGGGTAAGAGAACCTTCAGAACCACTTCGAGCCCCTGCAGAGTAGAATAATCAAATCTCTAATCCAACAGTGACATAATTAATCAATGCTAATCAATTCCAGTAAATCCCACACTATTTATAATAGTGTCTCTTTTTTTGGCAATAAATAAATAAATAAATAGAATGCAAGCTTGTTCAACTTCTGTACGGGTGATGTAACGGAAAAGCAATGCCATCGATTGGAAGCACCTTAGGATCCTTTTCACACATATCAAATATGGTGTTGGATTAGACAGTGAGTGTTTATTGATCTGACTTTAACTGCTTGCAAACATGGTCTGTAAATATGCTCTTGTTTCTGTATTTTCGGTAAAATATATGCAGTAAACTTCTCGTTACTGGGGCTGGTATAGATAGGCTGATGTTTACAAGTCTGTTGATATGCTAACAGTCACTATAAAGGGATTTTATTAAATATCCTGTCAATATAGCTTTTGCAAGCCATCTGACACGAATATGACTAATGATGAATATGATTCACCACACTTATCAGGTCATCTAGCTGATTAATACAGAAAAAAATTAGCAAAATGTATATTGTGAATATATTATCCTATAAGATAAGCTAAATACGTTATATAAGTTAAATAATAATAATAATAATAATAATAATAATAATAATAATAATAATTCCTACTTTTCCACCTATAGTCTTCACCAGGAATGGATCTTTGTATTTGAAACTTATGTTTGCTAACAGGACACCTGGCAGACCATAAAGTATTAGTTGTTGAGCCTGGAAAGAAAATCAATGAACTAAAAAAATAAAAAAAATAAAAAAAATGCGGTGTTATGGTGAACATGAGGGTTTGAATGAAGGATGCCAGTGGCTCTTGAAGTCCAATATTGCATGTACACAAGCCGCAACATAACCGATGTCTCCAAACAAAGGCGAATCAATATGGAAGTGACCCTGTGCAATGAGCAAGATGAAGCCACATGTCTTTTTGGCACTAGCCTCCCCTCCTTTTTCTTGTTCTTCCGTTCTCTTTTCATTCTCATCTCTGTGGTGCAGAAACAGCAGGAGGTTAGTAGAGACCCCCAGGCTGCTTTATACATTTTACAGATAACAATAATAATAATAATAATAATAAAAATAAATAAATAAAAAAAACTTGGATTACTGAGACCTTAAATAAATAATTGGATTCCCCATCACTGGAAGATGGAGTTAGAATTCAAATGGTCCAATTCCCTCTCCCCTTAGGGACGGAATGGAACTCATCTGATACGCTACTACAATGGCATGGATTTGAAAAGCAAATCTATTTAAATTAACAATTCAAGTAAGTCGCAAAGTAGCTATAGCACCTTACTTATAGATACCTAAAGGAAAGCATGCATACTTTGACTTTTATTTCTGATACTTAAAAAATTTGAATGATTTTTTCAAATCAAAAAGCAATTGAGTATTGCAAATATCCGGAGTTTTCTGTAAGAACTATTGAAGGCCAAGCTTGCTTTCTCTATAGAAATGAAGCCAATCGTAGTTTACTTAATTGATCAATTAAAGGAAACCTTTTCTCAAAAATATGGTAATACTAAACAAAACAAAACAAAACAAAAAAAACAAGAAGAAGAACACTTCTTCGGAATCAGGCAATTTGAATACATATAGTATATAGATAGTATCCAATGTGAGTGGTTTCATTGCTGCAGTGGAGTTAAAAAAAAAAGCTGTGGCCATTTCCTTTGTTTACTCTGGTACTTTTCTGGGCACAAAACATTGCCTTTTTCTTTCCTTTCTTCTTTTTTCTTTTTTTGGAAGCAACTGCGGTTGAGAGGACTGTTCAACTCATAGAAGGTGGTGCAATCATCAAAGTCACACAGAGGTTGGATGCGTCACCAAATGTCATGTTCCAATTATGGACACCACTCAGTCCCCAAGGAAACCTAGTCAAAGCAAACATCAAGTCACAACACCTCAAGGAGACTGGTACCTTAAGCAACTTGTGCTGCACAATCACAAGTTCACTGCTCAAGACTTATAAAGGTGATTTTTATTGATGAATAACATCAAAAAATCTGAGCAGACTCTAAGAAAGAATGTTTAAGGAACAGAAATTTCCTGTCGAGGTGTACACTTTTCTCTAATTTGTCACTGGAGAGCTGTATTGGTTATGGATAAAAGCAGATTCGATTTTTCTACATGTAATACTGGTGAATGCTATGCAGCCTGTAGTACAATACCTTTGGTGGAGGTTCCCTCATGGGGTGGGTATCTCTGGGAGAAGACATGTACAGTATGTGTGTTGCTAGAGAAAACATGGAGGCACTGATGTAGAGGGATGCGATTCTTTTTAAGACCATTTTGTAGGTGGGAATTTCATTCCTATGCATGACAGTGCTCGTCCTTGCACTGCCAGGCTCATGTCTGCTTACCTGGCACAGGAAGGAAGTCAGGTGATGAACTGGTCAATAAGGTCATCTGACTTGTACTCTGTTAAACATGCAAGCTTGGTGTATGCCCCGCCCTCAACAGGCCCTCCAGGCCCTCGGGTAGAACATGCCTTTATCTGAGAATGGTAGAGTGGTGCAGGGAGTGTGTTCAGGCATGGAGTGGTCACACACACTACTAAGTAATAGTTAATTGCTTGCCATAATTATTGATCATACACATAAGTGTAGTGCATCATTTGAATCTGTAAAGGGTCTACAATTATATATGTACACTAATAAAATCAACAAAACATTTAAAAAACTGGGTGCGCTTTCAGCCGACTCAGCGAATACTTGGCAGACTGACATGAAATTTATTCATGGAAAGCTTAAAGTGTCTACTTTCAATGAAGTAAAATTCTAATATTCTCAGTTCATGTATTCCGTATGAATCCAAGGAGAGGTACAGTCTCTCTATCGCATTTCATTATTTGATAATGACCTGAGAGGACCACACCCACACGCCATTCACAGGGACAACAGTTTGGATAATCTAAAGGTGAGGAAGCTCTTCAACAGGTCCTGGACAGTGAGAACACCCTGCGACTCCAACCACGGGTGTGTTTTGAAGAGTGAATTACTGCAGCCGAGAAGGATAATCCATCAAGCTGTTATGATGAGTAGGTTTGTGTAAGTAGGTGTTACTTTTTGTGCAGTGATATTTGTAATATGTAATAAACTATTACAGTCTGAATTCATTGGATAGTGCTGCATTTTACTTATTCCTGTGTGAAGAACAAACTCATATAAACAAAAGTGCTTCTTTTCTCTGTTGCACATTCACTGACTTGCATGTTAAACAAAAATGGACGGTTACTTGAGAAACTGGACTCTGACATCTATAAGATGACGGGACTGGAAGCCTGGAAATCTGTTTAAGCAGCATAAACAGATAAGAATGTGAGGGTGCTGGACAAAATAAAGCCCTAAAGTGCTGGTATTATGGATAAAGTAGGAAACTACGAACCAAAGTTTTACAATAATTAAATAAATAAATAAATAAATAAATAAAACTTTTTCTGCCATTGAAGATCACATAATAAATATGAATATTAATGTATAAGACACTCAGGGTGAACAGCAACAATAAAATTTTAGCCATCGGTACATTGCAATGAAGTATGTTCTTATTATGGATCAACAACTACAAAGATCAGGTGGATGTAAGCACTGTGTAAGCCATAATGCTGCACAGACTTGAGGTTGGCAGGCATTTCCACTGATTCAGATTTATTCAAGTGGAAAATTAAACAAAGATGGTCTGGGCTGCCGTTTGCAGATGCCATCAGGCAACATTTTGCCTTTTCCAAGAAGAGAGAGAATCACATTTTCATTTACCCGCTTGACATTTTCCATTAAACTCCACTTTTATTTTCGTGCGGACTACATTTTAGTGTATTCACCAATGACTTTTTTTTTACTTTGTTTTCTGTTTATTTATTAGAAAATTTAAATTAGTGCTTTTTTGCATGCCTTCCACTTCTCTTTGAAGTTCTTCCTCATTCCTTATAATGGCTATACTTCCTATATTTACAGTATACTGTCCATAAAAGCTATCATTTTGTCTCCCCGGATTTCTATAGAACATATAGAGATATACTGTATATATAGTATATATAGAGATATAAATATACTGGATAGGACATAGGGAATATCTCTTTGATGAAGTAGTGGACAAATGTGCTTAGCACAGTGGACAGATCTAGTGGCTCTAGATAGGTGGCATGGCACACACAAAGGGTGCTAGTTGGCATTCAAGAACAGCATAATAATCTTCGGTATGATATGCCACACGCCATTTCAGTAATGCCAACATCTTGGTGTGGACAATGGTTCAAATAAGTGAGGGCTCCAACATTTTGGAGTAATGTTGGAGTTAAAGCAGCAGTGTTGCTGGTTAGGTGAATTTACAGTTTTTTACTCATTGGGGATATTTCTTTTTTGATTTATTTATATAAATTTTTAGATTTATTATTTGGTAGTACCACAGACTGTATAAAAGGAACTGGACAAAACCTCTGTGACATCACCGAGCAGATTTGTAGCTCATCTGTGGAAGCTCTGGTCATCGCCATCTTAGCAGGAGCTGACTCCATATAAACCTCGAGTTTATGAATAAATGGCTGGGCAAAGAGTTGGAACAAATGCAGTCTGGATGTTGTTTGGAACCTGCCTCCCGAACTTGGTTACCCATTACCTAGTCAGCGTAGCTTTAGCTTAGATAAAATGTTATGGTGACAAATGTTAATTTATGTGGTAATTCATTGATTTCTGTGTGACGCCTACATTTCTTGGGGTAAGTTCAAATACAGAGATTCCAGTTAACTAAAGTGATGCATTGCAGACAGTTAGCATGCAATGCATCTGTCACTCAAATTGATCACACCCCTAATTATGCATAACTCTAGCTATAAAATCTAGCTATGGAAAACCATATCAATTTTTTTTCCTGTAAAGGTGTTTATTTCTGCTCTAATGTTGGGCGTTTTAAAATGGGAGTCTATGGGAATTGACTCGCCCTTGGAGTCAGTCCCCAGTGGGAGTCTGAGAAACTGCATGTTTTGGCATTTCTGCATTGGCTTCGTTTTTCAGAACCCTTGGGTTGGACATAAGTATTGAGTTAGGGATAGATAGACAGGACATATAGAGTACCATTTTTTTAGAGTAAAAAAAAAACAAAACAATACCAATAATTTAATTGGTATAATTAATCATTCCCACATTGCATGATGAATATATATGCTTCTTTTATCTGGGGTGAGGATTGTGCATTTTAACTTCCCGAGTTCTTGAGTTCTGTGAAGTCATTCAACTGGAATGCCTCTATTAAAAAAGAGAAATGAAAATTAAAAAAAAGTGTAGTATTAACTGCATATATCATACTAGATATATACGGTATATTTAACATAACATTTGATTGATCATAGAGATCAAAATGAGGTCAGAATGATGAGGTCAAATGATTGAAGCTTTTTGAGGGAAGCACTCATCAGGACTAACCACAACCACAGACACATGTTTCTATTTATACATGACAGGTGTTTCATATTTCAACTAGTAATTATGTGCTAAAGAGACTTTAGGGCTAGACAAATTTATCTGATGGCAAAGCATACAACAGCTTCAATGTTGTAGGCTATAAAAAGATGTGCTACATTTAAGGTGTGAAAGGTTGTCTTGTCTGGTCTGATGTTACAGCAAGATGAAAAGAAGGGAGCTCTCTGTCAGTGGCTTCTGTTTAAACACTGAGCCTCCTTCCAGTTCTGTAAACAACGTGGTCACGGTTGGTCAGGTTATCTATAATTAACCTGTCATTTTATGGGTTAGTTTCAGGGTCTAGGTTGTCAAGTTACAGAAATGGGTTTTCTCAACACTTGGAAAATATGGATTTTGATCACTGGGATGTTTGCAGGAATGAGAAATGTCATTACATTGCACTGTGTAAAAACAGGGTTGCCAGTCAAGAACGTATTTAATTGCAAATTATTGTAAATTATTTCTGAACTACTATAATTATAACAGTAAAATATTCCATAGTGTGGAGTTAATACTAAGCCTGTGCAATATTGGTTTCAGTTTGGACAAGTCCTAATTCATGTTTTGGGGTGTAAAATACTTATTATTATTATTATTATTATTATTATTATTATTATTATTATTATTATTATTATTATTATTATTATTATTATTATTAATAATAACAATAATAATAACTAATTATTCTTTTCATTAACAGTATAACATGTAAAAGGCATGCAGGAAATCCTAATGTGTATTTTATTGTATCTTAATTATTTGTATGGATTATGTATGGATAATAGATAGTTGGATAATACATTAATTATCTAATTACGGAATAAAATTTTACCACGACTTACAGTGAGCTGATTGCTGTAATATTATATGTTCAAATAGGGTAGATCAAGAGTTTTTTAAGCTACCAAATAATACGAGGAAAACCATATTATTCAATAAAAATGGCAGTTATTTATTATTATTATTATTATTATTATTATTATTATTATTATTACGATTATTATTATTATTATTTGTGAAGAAATTCAGTATACTCTAAACAGTTTTGACTTTCAATAGACGTTTATTTCAGTCCTTGCAAACGTCTCATTTATATATCACTATGTCTGTTACTCTGTTTTTATTTTGTGTTTTAAATGTAATTTTTTTTCCAAAAACTAATTTTAACATTAACATTTGTTTTTACAGAACAAATGCATTTGTGTGCAAAAATTACTCACCCACTCATTGTCTATACCACTTTATCCTGTACTTAGGGTCGCGGGGGGCCTGGAGCCTATTCCAGGAGGCTTAGGGCATGAGGCGGGGTACATTCTGGACAGGGTGCCAATCCATCGCAGTGTGCAAATATTAGATGTTTCTTATTTGGAATAACTTTTCTCATGGTAAATATTCAAATGACTTTTTTTTAAGTCTGAATACATTTGATGATTTGTGAATGTTGTTCTCAAGGTCTTCCTCATACTGTATGGTTGAAGCCCATGCAACTGTGTAGATCATAGAGGGTGATGGTGGGTGCAATTAGTCAACTGACACAACTACTGCAGAGGAAAGGATTTATAACACCTGTACCTCTGTCTTTTCTTTCCTTCACTCTTGATAAAGAAAGCCTGGAAACAGTAGGTGCTCTCTTGGAGAGGATGGATTTGTGTAATGGAGCAGAGGTTCATGTGCATTATTGAGTCTGGGAGCAATCATGTGTTACATATTTCAGTTTGTACAAGTCATTATAGTATGAAGATGTGTGTGTGTGTGTGTGTGTGTGTGTGTGTGTGTGTGTGTGTGTGTGTGTGTGTGTGTGTGTGTGTGTGTGCATGCAGTGATGCCACTTTTTATAGCATGTAAGTGAAGCCTCTCCTCTCCTGCTACTCAGAAAATGAGAGGTTGAGGACAATAATGGAAGGTACACAGCATGGACAGCCAGGAACTGAGAGATTTCGCTCACTTTATGATAAAATAGAGATGGACCACTTTTTCACTCTCGCTTCCCAGGGCATTCTCTCTATGGGTTGCTGTTCCTTCTATCCTTCTGAAGTGTGTGAGTCTTTGCTATGAACTTCCACAACAGATGTGCAACTACATGTTCAAAAAAGAAGGGTGTTAATTATTATAGCCATTATTTATTTAACATAAATGAAGCTGAAAAGAAAAAAATAAATAAAAACATGTGGGTAATACTAGATACTAGATAATACTAGACTCAATAGCTTGTAGATCCACCTTTAGCAAACAACAAATTTAATTAATAATTTCCTGTATGACATTATCAGTCTCTCACATTGTTTTAGAGCATCTCACAATTTTTGGCCATTCGCTCATGCACAGCTCTGTTATGGTTGCGCCACATGTTTCAAATGGGTTGAGGTCTGGATTTTGGATTTTTAGATCATTCCAAAATCCTGATTCTTTTATTTTCAGCCATTCTGATGTAGATTTACTGGTGTGCTTCAGATCATTGTACTGCTGAATGACAGTCTTGGCTGTTGGACACATAACTGCACAATTGCCTGTGGAATACTTTGCTATGCCCAGGTCCTGTGGCTGCAGAAAACAAGCCCAAATCATTGCCCCTTCACGACTGTGCTTGACATTGTGTATGAGGTGTTTCTGCTAAAATGCTGTTTGGTTTTCACCAAATTTGGCACTGGACATAAAGGCCAAACTACTTCAGTGTGGTCTCATCTGTCCAGAGCACTATATTCCAGAAGCCTTGTGGTATGTTTAGATGCAGGTTTGTTGACAGTGGAGTGATTAGTCGCTTTACATCTCAGGGACCCTCCTGTCTGTGTTTCCTTCTGGCTCTCCCTTTTAGTTATGCTGTCATAGTTAGTCCTGCTGGAGTCTCCGCTTGCAGTCTACACTAAATATACATTCACCTTATACATTATGTGACTGTTATCTCTCCTTCTCTTCTCCTCTTCTCTTCTCTCGCGTTCCCTCTCTCTTTCCTTCTCCCTGTCTCTCTGTCTATGTCGTTCCTGAGCTGCCACTGATCCAGACCCCCTCTGCCATCTGGACCTGTCTGACTCATCCTGGTGTCCCGCTTATGGTTGAAGATCTTGTCACATGGATGCCCTGTGTGGTCTGTCTGGGAGGTGTGTGTAGACTGGGGTCGGTTCCACATTAACATGAAGACGGTCCTGGCCTCGGCCGATGCAGACTGCTGTTTTCAGAGAATTTGTGACTGCAGTCTCTCCACAGTTCAGGACGGGAATTTCCTACATTCTACCCGAGCCTCGAAACTGGACTCTATTTTAACTTAAAGACATTAACTGCTCCAGCTGCCTGACACACAGTATGACTGCAGATCAATCCCTGCTATCCGTTATTACCCAAATGAGGATGGGTTTCCTGTTGAGTCTGGTTTCTCTCAAGGTTTCTTCCTATTGCCATCTCAGGGAGTTTTTCCCTTTCCTTCCACCGTCACCCTCAGCTTGCTCATCATCTCATCATTTTGATTCCTAGGAAGATTTTGAACTGTCTTGAATGCTTTCCATTTGTGACTAATCTTTCTCACTGTAGAATGTTCAACTTTAAATTGTTTAAATATTTTCTTGAGTGATGTGCAGCAACAATTGCTTCTCTAAAACTATTGCTTATGTCTTTTTCTATTGGCATTGTGTTGAAACACACCGGAAAGCTCCAGACCAGCAAACTGCCAAAACTTGATCAGTTATACAAGCGCTGATGATTAGCAGCATCTGGCTCAACTTACCCTTCTAAATTTCATATGTGACAAATGAGTTAGAATTTAAATTTTGCCCAAGGGAAAAAAAAAAACAACTTCCAATAAGCCAGCCTTTCTTGTATTTTTAATGTTTAAAAGTTCTGCAGACTTTTTAGGTCTTATTTTTGGTAAGATTCTCAGTCCAGTGTCACGCTCACACACTCATTCGCACACTACGGGAATGTTTTTTGGTCTGTGGGAGGAAACCAGAGTACCCAAAAGGAAACATCCCAAGCACGGAAGGTATCGAACCAGGGCGAGAATCAAACCCGGATCCTTGAGATGACAGTGCTAACCATTAAGCTACCCTGCCACCTATGAATCATCTAAATAAATCAATAAATCAATAAATCAATAAATAATAACAATTAAATCTAACTTAATACATGAACTATTGAGAAACAGGTGCAGGTGGTGACAGATGATCAGGCTGGTGATTAATATACTAGTGATGCTGAATGTTGAGTGGTTGGAACAGACGAGAGGGGAAATGAGGTTGTTAAATAAACAATACATTTTTTATTCATACTTTTAGGCACTTTGATGCTTGTCACAGTAAGACATTTGTTCCTATTTTTTTTATTATTATTTAATTACATTTAAAATTAAGGAATGAGGGTGACTCAAGCCGTGCAAAAGGCTTGAGTCACCCTCATCCTCATATATACATACAGTACAATATTGGGAAACCAACAGTCATGCTAGAAGAAGTTTGGCCTTCTTTGTTCCAGTAAAGGGAAACTGTATTGCTTCAGTCAAAATTACATTCTATACAGTTGTGTGATTTCAAATTTGGTCCATCAAATTGGAGAAGAACCAAATATCCCCAAAATCAGATTCCACACACAATATGTCACACACAATGAGACTGTCATTCGTCCCATCACAGAAATCATAAGAGGAGAGCATCATCATGCTGGTATTTCACAATCTTACCTTAACTGTACACAATCTCTGAATTGAGATTATCATACTTTAACTTGATGTCACCTTTTATCTTCCTTCCCATCACATATCCCAGATATCTTACTTGCATATTCAAATAAAAAATATATATATTTCTCTAATCACTTAACATCATCATAGTGATTGTAAACTAGAAAAAAATATTATTATCTGAACTGTATATTAAAAAAATAATTATATAATATATATTAATAATAATAATAATAATTGTGAAAATAAATATTATTATAACATATAAAAATAAATATTATTATGTTTCAGCTGGTTCTAGATGGACACAAACACAGGATGAGGATGACATCATTAAACTATACAGTAAATAAGCGAAAGTGTAAGGATAGTATAACAACACGTACAACACACAATGATATGTACAGTACAGTAAAAGGACAGGACGTCAATATCTCACTATACAATAGTTCCTTATTTTACCATATGGATGCTTCATGAAATCAGTAAGCAGCACGAGAGTACTGCCTGGTTCATCTGAATTATTCACATCTTGATCCGAGTAATGCATGGAAGATGAACATTTCTCACACTCAATTTTAGTATTAAAAACATGAACTGCGAAATATATCATTAGAATTCAAATTGGAAAGATTTGTTATGTTTAAACAAATATCATATCTGTGTGTGTGTGAGAGAGAGACAGAGAGAGAGTGTAAAATGATGATAATAATGATCTGACCTGCGTGTCCCCAGGTTACAATATGGATTTGACCAGTTAATCAGAAAGCAACCTCACTCCTGAATCCAAGAGGCAATTGACCCGCAAGTCATGTTTTTTCTTCGAGCTAGAGAAGCTTCAGCTGATATTTGAGGAGAGAGCTGTAAAGCTTATCTTTGTGAGATCATTATAAAATATACGATTCATCGATCTACATGTGAATTTGTGAGTTTTCTTTAGCTGGGAGAATGTTTATCTAAACCACAAGGTTGTGTGATGATCTGACTGCAGTGTCTGCAGTTCACCCCTGTACCATGCAGTTTTCTCAAATTCGAGGACTTTGAGCTGAGATTCGAGGTAAGAACTTGATAGTTTTCCTCTGTCCCTTTATTTCCACTGGAAAAGAAACAATTTTATACAGTATGGCAGAAAACTCAAACATGCAAAAAAAAAAAAAAAACACAGCTAAAGTTAACATGGAGCAGAAAATGTCAGTGTGGTTCTCCCACACACAAAATTCCTTGAACAGCACATTTACAGGCACAGGAATGTCTTTCCATGTTCTCTTCCCCTCTCTGCAATCTTCACAAGTCACACAGGTCAATAACAAGCATCCTACAAACCACTGACTTTGATTTGTGTTCAAGTTTCCCCAACCAGAACCACAGATATAGTCTATTTCTGTTACAGAAAAGGATTATATTATTGTACTATTAGATATTAGATATTAAAATCCCCAGCTTCATCATTTTAATATTTTAAACATGCATTTTTGAGAAACCACAAATAATATAATTGTTCACTATCAATTAATAATATCTCAGTACTATTTGTTCTTTACAGTGAGGTCAGTAAGCCAGTTTCTCCTATGTTTTCTGGCCTTTTTTCACAGATTGTTCAATGGCAGAAGCAATATTCCAGGAATTGCATTGGAAGGAAAACAAATGTATATGCAATGAGTATTGATCTCTAGACCAGAAATATCCATCCATCCATTTTCCATCCCACTTATCCTGTGTGGGGCCACAAGGGGGCCTGGAGCCTATCCCAAGGAACTCACAGGGCATTGTACATCTGAGATAGGGTGGCAACCAATTGTACGGCACAAACAAATACACCCCCACACCCGATCCTCCTACGTACACAGAATGTCTATGGAATGGATAAAAAAAGGATGTATAAATTATAGGAAATGTAAAAGATATAAAAGCATACAATGTTTATTTAATGATGATTTAAGCAAGCATTAATCCAATCAGTGCAATTTCAACTCACTACATTAAAATAACAAACTATGTAATAATAGCTTTAAAGCTCTATACTGTAGGTTCCTGATCAGGATCTCAGAGCTTCAAGCATAAGCAATGCCAAGCTGCCACTGTTGGGCCTGTTTCATCTGAAATATCAAGAAGTGAGTCTTGAGGATCTCTCCAATCTTTGCTTTACTCAACATTCTTTCTAGAACAGTGGCTGCGGTCCAGTAGAACATTGAGTAATGGAACATGATGTAGAGTTTCTAAAAGATTTTACTGGCCAGGCTCTGGTTAGTGAAATACTCCTCGTTCTAAGCAACACCCTCACACCTCTGCTACCTGGTGTACACACACTGACTGGCTGGGGATCTGATTGGCTGCTCCTGGTCGAGATGTAATCCAGAGATGAGTAGATGGAGACAGATGAGATGAGATTTGCCAGAAGTAAATACACTGGAGCTGAATCTCTCATTTCTCTGGAAATTTTGAGGAAGCCAGCACTCATTCAGATCATCAAAGATGAACAGGACCTTGTAGTAGTCACAGGCTATAAATTTCAAAATCATAAAGTTTTCTCATTTCTTGGAAAAAAAAAACATTAAAGCAGATTTATCAGACTGAGATTTTCCTACATCATCATATTCAGCTCTCAAATAAATAAATAAATAAACAAACAAATAAATAAATAAATAAATAAAATGGAGTAAAGTTGCCCTGATTTCCTTTCCCCCGGTCCCAAATGAACTTCTGCACAGAGATTGTTTTTCCAATTCCAGCAACTCCTTTAGTCAGCATAGTTCTGATGGACTTGTCTTTAAAAAGGTCATTACATTTGATGGGTGTCTCCTGTGGTCTTGGTCTCTGAGTCTCAATCTGTCTCACCTCATGTTCATTATTGACATGTCCACTCCAACCATCTGTGATGTAGAGAGCTGTGTAGATCTCATTCCAAAGTGCTGACCTTCCAAGTGGTGAGTTTCCTACATTCAGTCATTTATTAAACCTTTTTTCAGGTTGGATTTGGACTCAGAGGGGTGTGTTCAAATACATAAACTAATAACAAGCCTTACAGCAAATCCATGAGCAAAATATAATATTTAATGTCCTTTTAAATACTGATGTTCATTTTTGATTCGCATACTATATTATTCACAACTATTGTACAGGGGAAGCAGCTGGACCACAAGCAGACCTGATGTACATGATGAACACTTGCTGTGCCTGGAACCCTTATTATTCCGCACCGAACACACTCTGGTGGTTGAATTATTAAATCCACTATACTGGTCAGAATGCATGCAATATTATTATACAACAACATGACTTAAAAAGTAACATAAATTATAGATTATTGGTCAAGCACTCAAATGCTAAGTGGGTAAATTTACAAGAAAAAATCTATCATATTTATCATAAAAAAAAAAACTTATTTATATTTTAACAAAAATTTATTTAAATCAGTTGGCCTCAAGACCCTGAAAGCCCTGAGCTCATGGGTTTACCAACAACTTTTGTCTTTAACGTATATAACTTGTCTGTTGGATATTCCAAAAGCAGTAAACTGTTAATATGCATGACATTGTTCAATACAAAATTAAACATCTGCTTGCCCTTCACGCCACATCAAACCACTCCACTGTGCATTATTTGTGTCAGGTGGCAGAAAAAGTTTTGGTGAAGGCTTTTATTAAAATACTTGGCAAACACAAACAATTCTACTGTACAGCACAGAGTCAAAGGACAGGCATTCTAAGGACAAAACTATGATCAGAGAGATGAGAAAGTCAACATGTGTCAACACCAAAACGAGCAAATGTGAATCAATTGCAGTAAGTGTGTTTATATAGTGAATAGCAGTGATTGAGTCTAGGAGTGTGTCCTGGGTGAAACATGGAGATGAGGTCCATAGTGGCCGTGTCCGTAGTCCTAATAGCAGGTCACTGGTGCTGTTATTCATGCCTTTACGGTACATTAAATGTGTTACTTTCTACAATTTTATTTCTCACTCACTCTATCTCACCATCTATCCTGTATACAGGGTTGCAGGAGGCCTGGAGCCTTTCCTAGGAAAATAAGGACACAAGGTGGGTACACTCTGACACTGTGCCAATCCATCGCATGGCACATACACACTAATTTACACTCCGGGCAATTTAGGTATGCCAATTAGCCTAATCTGCACGTCTTTGAACTGTGGGAGGAAACCGGAGTGCCCAGAGGAAACCCGCTCAATTTTATTTATTATTATTATTATTATTATTATTATTATTATTATTATTATTATTATTATTCAAGCTTCTATTGTAGACCAGTGCTAACGATTTGTAGAATTTTCCCATTGAAAAGTTTACCAATGGCACCAGTCAGAGGCACAGCCATAAACCAAATGAAACTTACTTCTTGAACACGTTTATGCCGCATGATACTAAAAAAAAAAAAAAAAAAAAAAAAATATATATATATATATATAGAAGAAAAACTATTTTACTTACCAAAGCTATGAAACCACTGGGCCCATTAATGGACATGAGAAAAGAAAAAAAAATACACACAGTAGATGGGAAAAAAACAGTCACTGTATGCAATGTGGTGATGAGCTCAGCATCTGGGTCATTGTTAGGACTGTACTACTGGAGGAAAACAGGAAAAACCTAAACTAAACCCTTTTCTATGCCAAACCCATTAAAAAATTTTATCCCGTTGCTAAAAATATTTCATGTAGTAGAAAAATAATTCTAAATAATTCTAAAATATTCCATGACTTATCATGTGGCTATGGAAAATATATTAGTGTGCTTCATAATGCTCAAATTATTGACCTACAACACACAAATAAAACAACAACAACAACCAAAAAAATGACAGGAATTGGGTTGAGAATTGTCTAACACATTAAAACCTAGAAGGATTATGCTGAACTGTCAGCCTGGCTGAATAAATGTGGTCAGAACATGGATGAGCATGACTGGAGATCACTTAAATGCATAGGGAGGTTGCGTCATTAAAAAAAAAAAAAACAGCAGAATTTCGAGCCATGCTTAATAGTGAACATACGAGCCTTTCAGCATGCACTCTCATCATTAGGACTGAACAGCCATGAGCCAGTGTGGCCATGAGAAAACCACTCGTTAGTAAGGCTAATCAGACAAAAAAAGGCTTCAGTTTGCTACGGAGCAAAAGGATTGGACTTTGGAGTAAAAGAAAAAGGATCATGTGGTCTGATGAGTTCAGACTAACCCTATTCCAAAGAAATGGGTATGTCAACGTACTTTATGTTCATATCAGTAGAACTGACTTCATCTCTGAATTTGCTTTATTGACCAGTCACTTTTCGTGGCTGGCTTCTGGTGAGTGTGATCTCTCACTTGCCATTGTTTCAGAAATATCACAGATTATTAAATGCTGTCTCAGCACTGTTAAAGCATGTGTTCATGTGTTAATCATTTGAGTCTGTACAATTCTTCACAAAGAAACACATTTTATACATATGGAGAAAATCAGGATTACAGCCTATTAATAGTAGATAGTAGTAGTAGATGAGCAGTTAAATTCTCACGAAGAACTAAAGAACAGATTGAGGAAATAAAATTTATGAAAGTAAAAACTGTTCAGTTTGGGTACTTGCCCTCGACAGACCTACAGTAGACAGGGAAGGGCTGGACAAAGTTAACTGAAAGGCTATATAAAAATGGCAGATATAAAAAAACAATGGTGCGAGAGATAGGAGAGATGTAGTTAAGTTAAAATATTACATTTATGAAATGTGTATAGTTAATTTTATGAATGTAACCATATTCAGTTGTATGTATATACTGTACTGCACTGTAAACCCGGCTAAGTTCATTGTACTTAAACCATTTCACACAAATGATTGAACTTAAAATATTAAGTTCTGTTAATATTTTATCAAGTCAAATTCACTCAGTATCATATTTGTACTAAAATAATTGTTATAGGGTTAGTTCCAGTTCCGTTTGCATTTTCTTTTGTGAATGACTACATAATGCAGTATTATTTTTTGGATTTTATTGAAACATATAACAAAGCAATAAATATCATTGATAATAATGCTCTTTATGAACTACAAAATCGTAACCCACTTTTACACATTCATTACAAGAAGAAACATAAGAAACATGTATTAAAAAATGAGCAACTGCAAGAATTTACAACTGTGCCATGATCATAAACGTGTCTTACACTGCAAGATCATTCATCAGCATTTGAGTTACTTTGGTGGTAACTCACTTCGACCTAAGTTTAGCATTACCTGCTGAATGGAGATAAAAGAGTTTTTAATGGACTTCAGGTACTCAGGTGTGTAGGTAAAGTCAAACAAGAAGCACATGTTGTAGCTCGAGGCAGGTTGGTGAGTGCATCCATTACGAGGCTGCCCTCTAGGATGATCCCCACTTTTGGGGGGCTCAGTTGTGGTGATGCTGCGCTTTTGGCTCTGTTGTCCTCATAGCAGAGAATTCCTACTGGAATGTCCAAGGATTCTCCATAAGTAAGATTCTTCACTGTGTGACAGACAAAACAATAAAGAAGAAATTCAAGTAAACTATAATTTGTCAATATATGCCTATATGCTATTATTTCTTTTAGTTCGCTTTTTATAATTCAGTGGTTTTCTTAAGTTTTCTTGAGTAAACATTGAATTTTTACATAATTTATGCAGTAATGTATTACCTCTTGATAACAGGAAAGGCACATTATCAGACAAATAAAGTTAAAATCAACTTAAATTCAATGAAATATCTTCATAAATACTAATTGTCATTATCTACCTTGCCGAATAATTCAAAGCATACAGCAAATTGGCGATGTTAAGTAACAATATTAAGTAACTAACAATAATAATTAAAATAAAGTTACTCACAGAGCTGCTCTTGAAGATCATCATCAAAGCTGCTCTTGAAGATCTATCAAACCACCTTTGACTGTAGTAGTGGCTCTGCTTAGTGCTGGCCAATCTGACCGGTCTTCCACTTTGAGGATTTCCATCAAGTTTGGACACAACCCATCAAGCACACCAAAGAATTCTTATTTAGGATTTTTTCTAACAACTCTGTTAAACTCCTAGTACACCTGAAAAATACAAAACAAACCACGTTTTTTGCATACAGACAAAGTTACTGTACTTATGACACAAATGAACCTCTTTTAACTTGTTGTACAATCATGTATTGTATGTAAGACATTATTAAAAGAAAAATACAAAACTACAAAAGTTTCAACTGTTTATAATTTGGAGGACTTGAACATGGAAAACTACCCACCAAGTTCACAAAGAAAATGGCCTCTTCTTTGGTGCATTCAACTGTTGTTTAAAATGGTCCAAAATTTCATTTTTTCAACTGCATGCTACTACCGATTTTCCAGGCGGAAAACATATTTGTCCAAGGAGGTAAACTGCAGAAACTCTGTGAAATTAAGAAAAAGGTGCAATTTTCTCCAAATCCACCAACAAACAAGCCCAGACTAGTTCGGAATCTTGAGCCGGTGGCAACTGGGGTGTGGCCTTAGGTAAAACTTGATAGTTTGTAAGTGTGTTAAACTTACAAAATTGAGTACACCTAGTGACTGTCTCATCTACTCATACTGTTTAAGTAATGCAATAAAACATGTTTTTTTTTATTTTTTAAGTGATATTTACTCCAACTGTTTGCATAGAAACAACTTTTGGGTTAACAGTGTGGATGGTTATATATTAGCCTATCAACGATACAGTACCTCACCTCAGAGTTCTACAGGGGTTGCAAAGGCAGTTGATGATTGAATAAAAAATACAATTTGCCCAGTCGTGGGCCGTGCATTTCACACAGTCCCAGCTTAATTATCCACCTCTAAATACCGTCGTTATGATGGCATAACTGTAGAAACCATCAATAGTATACATAAATGCAGTATGACTGGGAGCAGAAAAAAAAATGTGGCCAATACTGAGTACCCCAATGATTCAATAGCTTACCTTAGCTAATAGGATTTACGAACAATTTTTGTCGTTAATCTATTATGGACAAATTCAGGGTCAGAGTTGCTTGTATAAAAATGTAAATAAAATGTATTATATTCACCAAAGCCTTTCCCCGATAGTTTTCCCCAAAAGCAGCATTGCTTGTAAGTGTCTAGCCATGCTTGTTGCTGCCTTGTTTAGACAACTCACATTTGCAAACCCAGTGGGACTCCAAACACAAAGTCAAACAACTGCAAATAATAGATATTCCCAGCAATACAATTGGCAGTGCTCCTTGGAGGCTGTAAGCCAAGGTTAACACTCGTAGTTATTGAATTTAAAGAGGTGGACAAACCTTTTCCCTGGACGGGACAGCCTTGCCAGTCCTCACAATACCCAGCTTTTCTTAAAATGTCAATCTTGAATATGTCTTTGAATGCATGTTTGCAACCCAATTTTATTTCTTCTTCATTACCAGCCATTTGTAAGTTGAAGAAACAGCCGCTGAAACTACAGTAATATATTTTAGCTTTATATTTTAGCCGACTAGTTCGCTCTATGACCATTCACTCAAAGGATGTGAAAATGCTGACGTTATAGTACACATGACAGATAGCCCTTGTGTCGCCAACTTGAAATCTGATTGCTTTAGAGCAAAAGTTTCATTGCCATTCATTTTAAGCTCCAGGTGCCTGCGCTGGTGATTCCGAAGGTCTTAAAGCAGATTTCTTTGACCCTGGCAACACATGATGGCTGAAATATGATTGGAGACATACACTACTGAAAAGCTATGAAATTAATATAATAGACTATTGGGAAATCCTGTTGTGAAAACACATTCATGCAAGAAAATATATTAAAAAGTATGTCAGTGATTTTGATAGCCAGCAAAGAAGGCCTTGCTAACCCTGACAGCACCCCACTGTATTTACCTAAATTACATCTATGTTTTTGTAGTGACTTCACATAAAATCATTCTGGTGAATGTAACAGTAACTCATCATTCTTCAGGTCCTGTTTTTCATATGCACTCATTTCAGAGGGGTTTACTTCTTGTGTCCATTTCTATATGTTCACATAAAAGTGTTAGAAAAACTAAATTTCCCTCATTGAAACTGGAGCTGTCAAGTTCATACTTTTGCTTATACCATCCAGCTGGTTAATTCTACAGATGGGGAAGGGTAGTGAGTGGGGTGTGAATGGTAAACACACACACACACACACACACACACACACACACACACACACACACACACACACACACACACACACACACACACACACACACACACACACACACACACACATCAGAAGCAACTCAAAGACAAGCCCATTACCCAAACTGAATTGGAAGTGTGTGAAGTGCTAACTCGGCAAAACAGAGCGGGGGAGGCACACCATAAATTAAACCTTCAGTATGGAAATCTCATTTAAAACTAAATTCCTATTTCAACCACACGCACACACACACACACACACACAAATCATCTCACAGTCTGTTGAACACAAGACAAATCTCTCTCCTGTCACCAGGTTTCAAACACGGTGAGCATATTTTTATACACACACACACACACACACACACACACACACACACACACACACACACACACACACACACACACACACACACACACACAATAAATAATGAAAAGAGTATTAATAATACACTTTTACTTTCCGTTATTGGCTTGCTTTCAAGTTAAGGATCCAATCTTGATGCATGATGAAAGTTCACAAGTAATCTGCAGTCGTTTCTCCATGGAAGTGTGACACTAGATTTCATAAGTAAGGAATAACGCGAGTTGTTATAGGTAAATAATCAATGTCCAAATCGCAAGACGCAGTCTATTACTGTAATCGCCCCGATTTTTTAAAAAAATATTATTTTTCTAAAACTGCAGGTCCTTAAGTGTTTTATTCCTTTTACACCACAGCACACACAAGTTTATTGTGTAAAGCTGCTTTGCGACAATGTCAATTGTTAAAAGCGCTATATAAATAAAATTGACTTGACTTGACTTGACTTGACAAGTTTTAAACACACACCCGAATTTAAAGTGCATTTAAATGGAAGAAAATCATAATTTATATTTATTTATAGCTATATTTAATGTGCATTTTACAAACTATAATACTGGAAAGACTTTACACAGTTTTGTTCAGTTGGCAGAATTCATATTGTCTATAATAAAGACTTGTTTTTGTGACTTGTCTTTTGTATAGTGTATTTGAAGAGAGCCCATGTGAAATGTAATATTTTCTACTGCTCTAAAGAGGAGCGAGAGAGAGAGAGAGAGAGAGAGAGAGAGAGAGAGAGAGAGAGAGAGAGCAAGCAACAACCGGTAATGAAAACACAGTGTGTACACTTCACTCCAGTATGAGTGTGAAACTGAGAGTCGTTTTACACTGCGAGTGATGGTAGCTGTGACTGAGCTCAGGTGTGCACAGTCAGTAGCTGAGTAACAGTGAGTGAGAGAGAGTTAGTGTTGGAGGTGCATTGCAGTTAATCGCTCGTGATTGGAGGCCACACTGTTTTCTGGCAAGTGGAGCTCAGAGCAGGATCTGTTGTAGACATAATTGTATGCAATTAAATCTGTGTAATAATTGCAGAACTTTTTAGATTATTTTGTTATTTTGAGTGGATAAATTCACATTTAATTGTTATTTGAATATATTTCATTCTGAATGGGTTAGTACACTGCCTTTAAAAAAAAATCCTGTTCGGATTAAAATAAGACTATAATTAATAGCCTTTAGTAGCCTAACTGATACAGTGTGTAGCTTCCTTTTCAACAATGTTTTGGAAAAGATGTCACTCTGTTTTAGAAAGGTCAATTTATCAGTCTGGATCAAGCAAAGAAAACAACTAAGGAGATCAACACATTAATAAAACCTGTAACAATAGCGCTGAACCATCAACCACACACACACACACACACACACACACACACACACACACACACACACACACACACACACACACACACACACACACACACACACACACAGTGTCAGGACTGGGACTAAGACTAAACTGCTGTGTGGAGGCAATAAGAAAATCATGTTATTGAGGCTTCATCGTGCTAGAAAGCATCAAGAAATCTGGGGTTGCTTCAGTTGGCCAGGTCAGGGTTCAGCAATGTTATGTGGCAATAAATTAAGTGACCTATACTGAATGACCAGGTTATCACATCTATGGAGTTTTTCATACCGGATGGCGCAGGCATATTCCAATACTCTGAGTGTAAAGTTAAAGCTCTGAGTTACTGATTGAAAGGTCAGCAGTTCATTTTCACACACAATTTGAACACCACAGAATCCTAACCTTAAGGCAGAGTCCGAGCTCTCCTGTCCTTAACACAAGATGTGGGACAAAATCTTTCAATCAATGTAAATATGGAGGGAAATAAATGTTTTGATGCTGCATAAGTTTGTCAAAGTCATACCAAATAATCAATGCCATAATCATAGATTAAGATGGTTCATGGATTAGAGCATGCAGCCTCTTTAGGTCAGACAATGTACAGTACAATGACAGCTTATTTGCTATCAACATTTTTGCCATTTTTGCAAAATTTTTCATTTTGAGTAGGACAATGCATTGCTTTTTTAATAGCTGTTTTTATCTTTTTTTTATTTTGTATTTTTTGTATTCAATTCAATTTGACTAGAGTAGTGCCTTTCTGAATGGACGCAAGGCAGCTTTGCAGATATGTAAAAAATATTAATTAGAAAATTGTAATGAAAAAAATCAGTTTGTCCCTGATAAGTAAGCCAGAGGCGACACCGGCAAGACAAAACTCCCCGAGATAACAAAAGGAACAAACCTTGAGAGGAACCAGAATCAAAAAGTAACCCACTTTGTGCGATTTCACATTGGATAACCATATATACTAAATCCTGCTAGATCTGTGAAATATAAATTTCAAGATTCAATTATGTAACAGCAAATGAGTTTTAGTTACTATAAAGTCTACTTTCACTGATGGAGACTTAATGGGGTGAAGAAAAGGTCACATTATTTTTTAATAAGCTAACATAGATCGCAGAGGTCCTTAAAAAGTGTCGGATAATTTTCTAGCCGGAGATCACTTACAGTAGATCATGCATTCTGGGATTTCAGTTCGCACCTGCTTTAAACAAGCCTGAGCCTGTTGCTTTAAATGCAGATGAGCTACTGCCTCCCGATGCCCCTTTGCAGGAGCATCTCTGATCTCTGTTTGCGTTGCAATATGTTATAATGATGCTACATAGAGAAGTAAGGTTGCCACCCGGTTATGTACTACTCTGATAAAACTGACTTAAAATGTTTCACACAAATTCTCTGGTACATTCTGACTATTCCTCAAAATCACCAGCTTGAAGACTTATCTTCCTTTAATGTGCAATAAAGGCAAAAATTGTGGCTAAGTTCAGATTCATGTGGGCATGTTTTATGTTTAACTTGGAGATCTGGGGAATTTGGAAGCCAGCTTGGCAGCCTTAATTTCTTTGCCTGCTGGGCTCCGTACATGGCAGAAACCCTGGAAGTGGCAGAAACCCACCTCACAATGTGAAGCCTGAAAACTTGCCCAGATAATGGGAAATACATCATTGAAGTCTTGTCCACTGAAGAAATAGAAGAAAGACAGCTCCGTTAAAATTGTAGAGAGAGAAGAAAAAAGACCAAATTCACATAATACTGATAAATACTGTACATATGTTTTAAATGTTGAATTACTGTCACAACAGTGCCGTCTAATGCATGTAAAATTAGTGAATAGAGGTCAACCTCCCTAATCCTCTACAAACCCCAGTGGCTCATCAGTCCTGACTTATGGACTCATCAGTCCATAAGGGTGGCAGTTAGGGAGGATGACGTCCCATTTGGTCCAATCAGAGATTTCAGAGGAGGTTGATCACACCGGCAAGATTGCACAGAAGCTAAACTGGAAACAGAGGTCATTGTCCATGTTCTAGTACTGTACATCCTTCTCCTACCAGTAATGCATCACATTTGGTTAAGTTTCTCAAAATTTACTTTTTGTTTTATATTTGGACATTTGCTGCATAATCAGTATCCTCTCTTCAATTTCTTAAGAAGTAAACACACAAAGAAGACAAAAGGTGTACTTTTATTTGAGTGGACCAATTGAATATATTTAAATATTTTTCTTCCTGTAAAGCCAGATGAAAAGTTTTATCATAAATGAATCAGTAGCAGAGCATCTAAAAAGTGCATGGCCTGGGCAATTGTGTAAAATTCTACCAGGATTATAGTACTCTGCTTGGCAGGATATAGAAGGCATTTCAGTCTTATAATACATCACAGAATTTTTATTACAATATATACAAAAATACACTATATACTGCATCCACATATGAACTTAAGTAACATCCAATTCTTAATCCATAGTTCAATATGATGTTGGTCCACACTTAGCTATAACAGCATCACCTCTTCTGGAAAGGCTTTCCACAAGGAGTGTGTTTATGGGAATTTTTGACTATTCTTCTAGAAGTGCGTTTGTGAGGTCAGACAATGAAGTTGGACGAAAAGCCCTGGACTCAGTCAAGTGCAGGGCCAGTCAAGGCCAGTCCGTGCAGGTCAGTCAAGTTCTTCCACACCAAAGTCACTCATATGGACCTTGCTTTGTGCACTGGTGCGCAGTCATGTTGGAACTGGTGTCCAAGTTTGTTCTTCAGGCATTGGGCTCGGCCCCTTACCGGGACAATTGGGACAATTACGTGTTCCCAACTTTGTGGGAACATTTAGGCAACATGCAAAGAATGGAGGAAAACCATCAGAGAGTGCGTTTGACATGGATTTTAGTCAGATGGATTTCACTGCAAATACATCCTGAAGCCATTGTTATTTAAGCCTTGATTTAAAAAAAGAAAAAAACAGTGAAGGCGCTTCTTGCGCACACACACACTGCGCACCCCGTGTAGGGTTCTGTGCGTCCACCTAACAAGGGTGCGGGCCATCAAAACTGACCTGGGCTGGATCTCCAATCTGCCCACTTAGCATCCCCACAGAGTTTAAAAAGGCCTCCTCGTGTCCTTCCGGTGAGTAATATTTTTTTGGGCTCAGACTTACGCATATCTCCTGTCTCCCTTGACTTGAGTGCTTTTGAGTTCTGTTCGCCTAGGGGAAAGCTGTCTGCTGTCCGCTCTTGCACACGCTCTGCTGTCTCCGCATACATCGCACCACCTGCTCAGCACAGCTGCTCTCACCTACTCTGTACAAACCTGTGCACCTCTCATGACCCCACGCTGATGAACCCTAAGCTACATTAAACTCCAAGACCATCATGAAATGAGGCAATCTGAAGCCTTGGATGTCTGCAGAGGTATGAGCACCGCTGAGAAACCGAGACACTTCTTTCAGAGCATTTGGCAAAATGTCCCTAACAGCAGCAAGGCCCAAACTGTCCCATGCATAAAAGAGGCAAAGTATACACACACCGAGAGAATCCATAATCAATTCCAGGACAGCCATGGCTTACTGTATGTGGCCATCACCAACTACAGGATAACCTGCCTGTGACATTGACGTCTCCCTTCCAGATGTGCTGAATAAATTCTATGTTCAGTCCGAGGGTGCAGAACGACATGGTAGTGAAATACCGACCCTCCTCCTAATAACCAGGTACTCCATCTTACCGCAACTGAGGTGTGAAAAACTCTATGCAGAGTCAACCCACAGAAGGCTGCTGGACCATAACACCATTCCTGGCAGAGTACACAGAGGATGTGCAGACCAGCTAACTCTTCTCATGTACTCATGTTCTTGCAGGCATCTTCAGCATTTCACAAAGCACTGCAATTGTTCTGATGTGCTTCGAACCATAATAACTGTACCTGTACCCAAGATATCTCCAGTGTCCTGTTTCAAAGATCACTGTCCCATACCTACCATGATGAAGTGCTTTGAGAGGCTGGTTGTGCGTCATTTTCTTTGGACTGCAGCTTGCATATTGTTGCAACTGGTCATTGCCACCACCCATCATCTGGCACTCACACCTGGACAATAAAGTCATGTTTGTTTGAATGCTGTTCATAAACTTCATGTTAGCATTAAATACAATTATTCTTGATCACCTGATTAAGCCTCCCAGGCGTGACCACCTCCCTATGCAACTGGATCCTGGACTTTCTCACTGGGAGGCTTCAGACCTTGGATTGGGAATGGCATTTCCAGTGCCAACATACTGATAAATGAAACCCCCTCAAGGGCTGCGTGCTCAGACCACTGCTGACTTATGACTGTGCAGCAATGCACAGGTCAAACCATATCAACAATTTGTCGATGACAGGACCGTGGTGGGACTTATAACCACGTTTTAGTCTTCTTGTCTTTTACCATTTAGTCTATTTGTCTATTTTGCACATTCTTGAACTGGCTGTAAAACACTGAAATAGTGTACTTTATTGCTCTACATTATGGCTGCCAAACAGCTTGTAAGCACTACATATATCTCAGTTGTCTTTTTGTTCTCATCGGAACTTTGCACTGGTTGGTGCTGCACTGATTTTAACTGTGCACACTGTCTTGCACATTGTCTTGTCTCACACATAGTCTTGTGTTCTGTCTTGCATTGTTTGCACCTGCTTGTACCTACATTTTATGTAATTAGTGTATATATATATTTTTAATAATGTGTAGGCATGCGTTGATTTTCACTGTGTATATGTGAATATATATGCTTGCTTGAGCTATATATCAGAAAATATGAATATAAAGTCAGCTTGTCTCTGAATTGTATATATTTATACAGTACTAGCATATAATGAGTTGACAGGGTTACTAAACCTAGTTCATTAATAAAAAAAAATAATAAAAAATTTACATTTGATTTATTAATTTCAGGAATGGTGTACTTCAAAACAATTTCAAATAATCAATATATTAAAATTAATATACATGTGCTCTTAGTGCTGTGGAAAAGATGTATGTCTTCTCTGTCTTATGTCTTTTCCAATACACAACATAATTTTCGTAGTCAATTACTGTATCTTTTCTTGCCTGTTTTATAATAGCCATGTGAGCATCTAGCAGTCAGTGTTTACAAACTAGACCTTTCCACACATACATTATTTCACCCGAATACACCATCTGAATCATAACGAACAGCAAAACCAACCCCACTCACAGCTAATCATAGCCTGCTATCTGCAAAGCAAAGCTTCAGAGACAATCAGCACGTCTTCAAAGAGCTAGCCATTCTCCTGGTTATCTCAAAGCTCCATCAGCCATTGATTTTCAGCCTTTTGATGCAATTTTAAAGCCAAGCATAGCTCTGCACAATAGCACTGCAGGATCATATGAGCCAACAAAAGAGATAAATAAGGACACAATTTTATGTAAATGACTCTCAGGATTGCAGATATGAAGGACTACAAGACCCTTTCATTTATTTATCCATCTATTCATCCATCCACCAACACATCCATCCTTCTATTCAAGCATTAATTCATAATTAATTGATCAATCATTCACCCATGCATTATTTATGAATTCATTATCAGTCCATTCATCTGTCACTCCATCCATCCATCCATCCATCCATCCATCCATCCATCCATCCATCCATCCATTCATCCATCCATTCATTCCTGCATACATACCATACATGCATCTATTTAAAATCAATTAAATGAGCATTTGAGAATCATTCAACCATCAATCCATAGAGACATCCATGCATCTGTCCATCTATCCGCGCATCATTTTATAATCAATTAATTGAGCATCCACACATGCTCAGTTATGCACATCCATTCTGGATCCATTAAAACACCATCCATCCATACAGCTACACATTAAGACATCATCCATTCTTACATTCACCCTTAGAATCACACATAGCCATGAATCAAACAACCAACCAAGACATTCATATATTTATTCTTGCATGTATCCATACAAATCCATGTTAATCAGTGTATTAATGCATTTTTCATCAGTCCATTCATACTTGCATCAAACCACCATCCATTCATCCATCCATCCATCCATCCATCCATCCATCCATCCATCCATCCATCCATCCATCCATCCATCCATCCATCCATCCATTCTTTTATTTTAAATCTATCCATTCAGACATCCTTCCTTCAGTCCACAATCAATCTATCTGTCTATTCATGCATAAAGCCATAATCAATCCTTCCATCCATTATCCATCTCCACATGTGTCAAACCATCAATTCCATACCTCCATACCATTCCATCCATCCATACCTCCATACCTCCATTCACCCATGATTCCTTGAATTTTGAATTAATCTATCATTGCAACCCTCCATCAGTCCACAATCAATCTATCCATCTCTTCAATCAATCCATCTATCCATCCATACATCATTTCATCATCCATCTATCCATCCATTTATAGGGCAGTGTCTGATATTGATTTTATAATCAGGCTTTATTTTCTTTCTCCTACCCTTTTCTCAGCACTCTGAGTGTTTAGGTCATTGAGAATGCACTGGGTGAAAATGAGTCTGCCTGTTCATTACCATCATCCCTTGGGGGAACAGGTGGTTTCTAGAAGTAACAGAGAGGACATTTAAATTCTAATACTGTAAGGGCTTCAAATATTGCAAGAAATGTAAACACAGCTCTAAGGAATGCGCTGTCTGAGTTGAAGTAGTTACAGAGGACGGCTGTACGATGAGAGAAATGTTGATCTGATTATCAGATCATGGTGGAATCTTTTGCTGTGCTGGGATACAATATGAATGAATCAAAGTAATGGTTTCAGTTTGAAAGGGTGTGTATATATACACAATATATACACCCTATACTCAACAGTCATATTTTAAAGATTTTTAAGAGAAGTGGTAGTTGGTTTATCCAATTGGGGTGGGGGTATTGTAGTTTTCCATGATGTACTATACACTTTTAAAGATATCATGTGACTTATAATCAATATTCATATATAGAACAAATCAATTCATTAGCTTTTCGATATATACTTATCATCGAATAATAATACTGTTACAAATGTTGCTTTTATACAATTATTGGCCACCTACTAATACTAGATGGGACCCTGCTTCAGCCTCAGATTCCTGTTCATGGCTGAGATGGTTAGAACCTACTGTGATTTTCTACTGTTAAAGCTCATCCACATCCAGGTTCAGTTCTTTCTGAGAGGTCTTTCTGATCATCGTAGTTGTAAAGTAGTAGTGCTTATAGTAGGTAGTATAGCGTTCCTGTCAGCTTGAACCAGTCAAAGAATTCTCCTTCAATTTCTCAAGGCATTTCTCTCATTACCAAAGTTTTCCCAGCATAACTACTTTTTATTTTACCAAACCTTAGAGACTCTTGTGCATTAAAATCCCAGGATATCATCTGTTTTTCAAAATACTCAAACCAAACCATCTGGCGCCAAAGAGTCATGCCAGTGTAAAGTCACGATTATTTGTCTGTAATACATAAAAAAATTAACCATTAACAAACTGCTGTCATATAAGGGGGCTAAACCAGTCCTGTTATAGGAAAATTGAAAAGAAAAAATATGGGGGGGAAAATGGCCTACACTTGACAGGTTATTTTTCTATAATGACTGCTGTGTTCCATTCCTTTATTTGCAAAGAAAAAGCATTTTTAGAAAATTATATTTATTTATCTTTGGATAATATTGTAGCTAAACAGTAATGCATCTCTTTACATTATGTATGATAATAAGTCATACTGTACAGTATGTGTTTGCATTATATGTGTTGTTCTTTCTTTAGTATAGCAAAATCTGTGACAGATCTTCCTCACCTCATGATCGACTGCAATAAAGCAAGAATTGCTAGAGAGAGAGAGAGAGAGAGAGAGAGAGTTGTGATATTTGATGACATGATGGTTCGAGAACAGGTCATTTCACCGCATCAAAGGCATATTGATGTCCACCAGATCCCAATGAGCTCTAATTCACCAAACCTGCAAAGAAGAAAGTGTTATATTAAAGTTTTGTATTTCAGAGCAGAATTTTTCTGATTGCTTTCAAAAATGTGATTTTGTATCCGGAATCTGATTTTCAAAGACTTGTGCCGTGTAGGATTTTGTTACTGTAAAAGGACGTCTTGTTCTATTAGTAAATCAGACACTCAGTATTAAAACTGTCCCCAAAAAACTGAATTTGATTTGTACATAAGCAATACTTTTTCTTTTTTTTTTTTAAGGGTTTTTAGTGTCTTAAAGCTAATTCTTAGCAATGATGGATAGTGCTGATACATTTTTTGCGTCCCTCTGAGACCTGCCACATTATTAACATTATATTGTGCACATCAAGCAGCCATCTGTTCCCTAGTACTAAAATTGTCTGTCAATTACAGATGGAGAGAGAGAGAGAGAGGAACATAACAAACTAAGATCCAAAAGATAAGGAGTATTTTCCCAGCCAGTTAAACCACTCTTAGACCATTCAAATGTTTGGATACAATTAACAAGATATTATTAACTTATAGCTTATGGCATCAATAAGGACTTTATAATCAACAAATTTGAAAGAAACTATGAAATATTTAGACGGAACTGTGCCTTGGTGGTTAGCACTACTGCCTTGCACCTTCAGAGTTGAGGGTTTGATTCCCGCCTTGGGTCTCCCCAGGCTCTGTAACCCTGCTCTGTAACCCACAGAGCCTGGGGAGACCCAAGGCGGGAATCAAACCCTCAACCCTGGAGGTGCAAGGCAGTAGTGCTAACCACCAAGGCACAGTTCCGAAGATGTGCAGATTAGGCTAATTGATGTTCCCAAATTGGCTATAGTGTGTATTTGTGTTTGTGTATGTTTGGCACCCCGCCAGGTCCCTCATATCCCTGTATACAGGATAAAGTGGTATGGACGATGAGCGAGTGATGAAACATTTATTTTGGATTTCATGTTGTTGCCATTTTTCATTTCATTAATTAATAATTTAAGCAGTGGCGGTAAATACGGGGCGCAGGGGCGCCGCCCCCCTTAAAATTAGGCAGAGAAGAATGCTACTTTAACATGTAATTATTTAACATAATAATTATTTATTTTAGTAATGAAATAACGTCTTTTAGTCACAATATTCCGCTGCATTTCTTAATATAATTTAGTTGCAATGAAAAACATCTAAACTGTATTACAGTACGTTCATTTGTGTTCGTGTACACGGGGCGCCGGACAAACGAGTGTCTATGTAGGTATGTACATTTTTGAAAAGCATGTGACTTGAGGCTGAGCTCTGATTGGATCTTTCCAAATCATCCTACAGAGCGCAGCGCTGTGCGCCCCGAAGCCTCCCACTTTTGTTCTTAGCGAATCAATATTGTTTTTAAATATTTGGGCTCGTGTGATTGGACCATTCTCAACCAGTCTTTTCCAGCACTTCTTATGTCAAGCGGAGCTGCTGACTGGATGTGAGTCATGCCTTTATTTTATACTAGTAATAACGATGCTTAATCACCTGATAAATGGCTATTTAGTGGCGAGTATTAAAAGTATCATTTTCATTTTGTTTGCGCCCCCCCCCCCCAAAATCTTTGCACCAGCCGCCACTGAATTTAAGTGATTCAAAATCAGCATATTTTTGTGAAATTTGAAAATTTAAAGTTACTTTTTTGAAAACAGGTTTATTTTTTATTAGAATTAAATGAAATTAAATTAAATTTTATTTGTATTGCACTTTTCAGAAATACAAATGTACAGTACAGGGGGAAAAAGTATGAACTATAAGTTTTAGTTTGTCCCTGATGAACAAGCCAGATTTTTCAGTGGCAAGGAAAAACTCCTTTAGCTGACAAGGAAGAAACGTTGAGAGGAAGCAGACTCAAAAGGGAACCCATCCTCGAAGCGGTCCGGATCATTGTTCCTTCATGACTTCTTCATCTTAGAACTACATTATATGACAAAAAGTCACTTGAACATCACATCCATATGTGCTTCTTGAACTAGATTTAGCCCCCCTTTGCTTTTTTAATAAAGCCAATTATTTTTGGGAGCCACAAGAGCAATAGAAGTCGAGAGTGCATGTGTTGGCCCAGTTCACCAGAAACTTGTTGAATATGTTTGATGTTAAAAACCTTATTTGAACTTAATAAAACGTCTTGATTGAGTCTTGTTGTGTGCAAATGGGCATTGTCATGATAAAACACATTTGGGTCTCTCAGTTCCAGTCAAGGAAAATTCTTAATGCTAAAGCATACAAAGATAAAACATTTCAACTATCTCCCTTATATTGTGTAGGTTCATCTTAAAGCAGCTTTGTCCCATCAAGCCATGGATTGCCTACGACCTCGGACGGTGCACCATGGTATCTGGCACCAAGTCGTTAGCAGCAGATCCTTTAAGTGCTACAGTATAGTCGTGAGGTGGAACTTCCATTGATCGGACTTGTTTGTTCAGCACATTCCACAACTATTCACTCAGATTGAGATCTGGAGAATTTTGGAGGCAAAGTCAACACCTTAAACTCATGATTCTCAAACCATTTCTGGACAATGTTTGAAACATGTCAGCGAGGACTATCAATAAGGAATACTGAACCATGAATATGTACTTGGTCAGCAACAGTGTTTAGGTAGGTGTCATGTGTCAAAGAACCATCCATATGAAGGATTCAAGGACTCAAAGTCTCCAAGCAGAGCCTCGTCCAGAGCATCACACTGCCTTCTTCCCATATCGCATCCTGGTGCCATCTCTTCCCCTCTTCTCCATTATATAGTGCTGATGTTCCCATTTTCGGCGAAAGGATTGGTCATGATTTTTTTGTTGTGTTTTTTTTTCTTTGACACTAATCAAAGCACTGATTGTTCAATAAGCAATATATTACAGAAATTCCTACAGAAACAGCTGATAGACAAACTAAATAGACAAAAAAAAAATATATATATATATATATATATATATATATATATTTGCAGTAGTTGCAGAACAGCATTTTCTTTGTAATTACTTTCTTTAGGGTCACTAAAGGCTGCATGTACATTTACATGCACATCTGTTTGGCTTGGAAAAAGGAAAACAAAACATATGGTACCAAATAGCAGAACTGGCAAAAACAACCAACAGTGCACAATATTGGTTTGCCAATTCTACAATTAATACTGCATGTTGCTGAAAAATTATTTTTGGAAAATAATCTATGGATTGGAGTTCATAATTATCTGTAGACATATCAGATGTGTGTTTGATTTTTTTTTTAATAAACAAAAGATCTGTACATGGCACATTATGGTCAGGAGACGTCTATCTTTTATTTATGCTTACCCTTGAAGTCTCTCCTCATTTGTGTGCATGTGTGTGTGTGTGTGTGTGTGTGTGTGTCTGTTCAGAGTCTCTTTCTTCTTTAGTTTGTTTACTTTACTGTGTCAGGCCAGGGTTGAGAAGTGCAGCCTCACCCTTTTTCTCATTACAGCAAACATCCAGTCATGCTTTCTTGGTGATTTTTTTTTTCTTTTTCTGTGCCTAGTTCTCGGTTCTTCTATTCCCACCATGAAAGTCGCAGCACTGCTTTGGTCTTGATGCTCCATGGTGCACCTAGGCAAAACAAAAAATTACTACTATGGGAATGCTGCGAAAAATATGCGCAAAAAAAAAAATATATATATATATATAAAATTGTGCTTTCAGGTGAAGCTGATGTTTCTTCATCGAGATATTGAAGCAAATTCTTTGTACTGGAGCAGATGTGGCAGTCAGGATGGAATGAATGATCGGGTCGTGAGTGCAGTGGACAGATCAGAATATGTGTGAGAGAGAGAGAGAGAGAGAGAGAGAAGCGTTGTATATGTGTAAGGAGATAAGATCCTCATATTCCCTTTGAACTTGGCTCAGTACAAGGTGACTGGTTCTACAAAGGCAAGCTTTGAGATGTGTGGATAAAACAAGGACACTCTGCAGTAGCACAAAGCACAAGCAGCTCAAAGATCAAGGGCTTGACATCAGTGGGCTTTCAGATGCTGTTCTTATATTTTAAAGAAATTCCCCCCACAATATTTAGTACTATTTGATAAAATAGTGTAAAGTTACAGAAGAATAATAATACACAGAGAATAGGATGGGCATCCTATAACTTGGCCCTCTCAGGTTTTAGTAGAGAAATGTAAAATTTTCTGACATTGTGTGAACTTTCTCACGCCGATATCTCTTATATCTTGACATACTGTAGTATGCCCATTAAACAACCCCCTCACTAAACATCCTCATTCCTTATACAGTATATGGCTGACTGGAAGCCTTTTGTCTAACTGGAATATGCTAATATGCTTGCAATGGTCTGTCTGTCACCATACAGTTAACTCTCTTTGGTCTCTACGGACACGCTAATACCTTTTGACCTTTGTGACAGATGGCATGCAGGTGAAAAACTTAAAACACTCTATCTATCCTTTGAATAACCTAGAGAAAGCTTCAGACACATCATGTATGCATGCGTTTGTCCTGCTTTGCTAGTTTGGAGGCCAACTGGTAAGTGTATCGAAGCATTCCAGACCCATCAAGCAATAATAGTTCTTTCTTTAATTAATTAATCCTGTTGACGATTGACCTTCTATTTCAACAAGAAACAGGTTCCCGTCACCCAAAATCAGTACCTGACCTCATTAATACTCTTGTGGCTGAAGGAAAACAAACCTGCACAACCACGCTCTAAAATCAAGTGCAAAGTCTTAGAACACTGGCGGTTATTCGAAACAGCAAAATCGTAACAAATCTAGAATGGGATGTTCTACAAGCAAATATGAGTTACTTGTAGGCAGGTAGGTTAATAACGTTTTTAGTACCATGTTGCTGTGTAGGACATTTCCAAAGTTGTGCTTACAATGTACTAAATTATATTTTGTAATGATTTTACATCACCCTTTGCATGGCTTTTACATATTCATGGAGTGAAAATTCCGTACCTGGAAATTTTGTTGGTTTGCAATGTTTCATTACTCATCCAAGTGACTTCTTCAGTATGGTTGGTCAAAGGTTGTTCCGGGACCCCAAATATAGACACCACAGTTTGACATCTGATCTGAATAGGCTTGTTGGGTGAACTATAGTGACCTGTTCAGGTTAGGTGTGAAACTGCGGTGGAGATTTTATTTGGGGGCTTTAAAGGGTTACAGAATACTGTATACACCGACTGGCCAAAAATAAGCACACACTAAGATTTCATTCAATAACATTAGATTTGATTACAGCACACAATATGGTGGCTAGTTCATGTGTGAAAATAATAGCTCGTGCTCCTAGAACCACTCTTTCACAATTTAAGGGAGGAAAAACTCTATACTATATATGTGATAACCTGGTCATTCACATTTACATTTAGGCATTTGACAGACGCTCTTATCCAGAGCGACTTACAATACAAAAAGTGCTTTGAAGTTTCCATCATCGGATAGATACAATACCTACATTGGGTTACTAGGTTACTAACTACTGTAGGTGCCATCAGTCAAACAAAGTTGTGAAGGGGATTTTTTTGTTGTTGTTGGAGGTATTAGTTCAAGTACTGAAGAAGGCAACATTTCATTTATTGCCATATAATGTTGTTGAGTCTAGACCTGTCCAACTGAATTAACCCAGGATCATAACACCTCCTCCAGAAGCTTGAACAGTGGACAATATGAATGATGGGCGCATCCCTCCATGTGCCTTCCTTCTTACTCTGATGTGCCCATTACTCTGATATAGGGTCAAACTGAACTCCTTCGACAAGATGACCTTTTTCCCACTACTCCAAAGTCCAATCTTCATGCTCCCTAGCCAATTCAATGCACTTAATCTGCTTATTCTCACTAACAATGGCTTTTCTTATGGCCACACAGCGGTTTAGTCTAATCCTGTGAGTTCTTATCACATTGTGCATGTATGGAAATGCTAGAGTAACAGAGCTATAGTAGTGCTATTATAGTTGATAATATGTTGAAGGGTTCTTAATGTAGTTCTACAGTCCTAACTCCAAATCTCCCTAGTTGTTATCTTTACATGGTGCAGCCCAAAAATTTGACCTTTCTGACATGGTGACTTTATTTCAGCTAGGCATTGTGTGACACTATATTGGATCATTCAAACAAATGATATTTATTTAAAGGTAAAGGCTTTTTGTTGGTGTGTATAATATATCATTTGATTTCATTTTAATACTGAGAAGCAAGATCAACTAAAAAGGTTATGGAAGTCTAAGAGAGTAAAACTGGGCGCAAAGGATGGCATACTCTCTTTCTCCTGTCAATTAGAGTGACATCTGGGTTACTGATCAAAATGTTGGCAATCAAAAAGTCCCAGCTGGATCAAGGTTTCACAATCTGCCATTGTGAAACCTTATACAAGGCTCTTAACCCAGACTGCTCCAGGCACACCATACAGTAGCATGGCTGACCCCGTGCTCTGATCATAGGCTCCCTGAGGAAACTATTTCACTGTGCAGTATATGTGACAAAGAAAGTTTGGGGCATATATGTTGTCATGTATATGGAAGATGCTGGATAGCGTTTTCCTCTGTTTCTTGTACCACTCCATGAGCAGCAGTCGAGCATGTTTAATAGGTGTGTTTAACTGGCTTCACAAATCTCAGAGGACTCATATAATATCCTTCGCTCTCTCTGGGTGATAGATAGCAGACAGCTGGCTTGTGACTGGAAACTGGCCAAAACGAAATTAGGGAGAATTAGGGGGAGGAGTTCAGGGGGGGGGGGGGGGGGGGG